>CM029276.1:3225472-3259128 GCA_016920895.1 Vaccinium myrtillus
GTTTAAAAAGTTAAGGATAAAATTTAGGATTAAAAATGTGAAATGTAGTTAATGTGAAAAATGAAAAAGTTTTAAATTTATTTTGACGAATAATTCAGCGTTTAAAAAGGGCGAATGAAGTATCAATAAATGATGTATTAGGATTTAGGATTAGAAATATTTCTTGTAATGCTTTTTTTTTTATCACAAACGCATTCAAATTAAATCATTGATCCACAAAATTAGGAAAATATTAATGTAGTACCTTTAATTATTGAATTTCCTCACACGGGTTATTTTCAAGATATTATTTTGACATGACATTAATGAATTTTCTCTTATGGTTTAGCAAACAAAATTCACTAAGTTACCCAAATATTTATAAAAAAAAATCATCCACTTTTTATTTTATTTTTTAAACTTGGGATTCCCAAGTCACGACGTCCCTATAGTGACCTCAATTTTGGGTACTATGAAATCTTCACTTGGGATCGAAACCGTTCATTGTTGAGCGGCGTGCAACTCGCAGTGTCGTCGCTATAATGTTTTAAGAGCCCTAAGCAAACTCTCATATATTAAGCCCCCTACATCTGCAAGAGTTCTTTTTAAAAAGTTATAAAATACAAGAAGTCAAACTAAAAGGATACTACTATATAAAAGATACACTTAAAAAGATATGATTGTAAAATTATTTTTTGCAGAAAATAAGAAAATTTGCTTCACATTTTAACTATTATTTGTGTGAAAAAATTAATAAACCATGTTAGCTCGCTCAATTTTTTTTTTTCAAATTTCCCACCTTTTGGTGTGTTAACTTGCTCAATTTTTTTCAGTTGCATGATTGGGGAAAAAAGTTATTAATTACATGGAAGAACTTATCACTCATATATTATTGTTACGTTTGTTGAACACAAAATTTCTAACAAAGTAATTGAGTAATGTATTTTCGTAATATTGTGGACTGAGGCAAAAAAAAAAAAAAAACACAAGTTATAAACAACAAAACTAGAAAAATAAAGGGAAAAGGGCCCTTTAAAGAGGGCGAAGTTCACAAACAACCGAACTAGGAAAATACGGGGAAAGAACCATTAAAAAGGGTAAAGTCAAAAAAGGAGGAGCCAGGAAATTGAACCCCAATCAGCGCCCCAGTAAGTTTTAGAAGTCGGCGGTGACCAATATTTTGTCATTTTGGAAACTTTAAGATTTATATGCATAATACATTTTCTTTAAATTTTTTGTTGCCCTAGCCCGGGTTGCTTAGATCGGGGGCTTGTTGGGTTTACTCCTGAACCGACCCTACCCACATAGTGTGGTGACGATCTTTTATTTGTGATGATTACTACTATATGATAATGCCACGTGGTACTCCAGGAGTACCCAATAATTAGTCTCATCTTTGGCTATGGAATTGGATGCAAATAGTTGATACTTTTTTTTTTGAACTGCAAAAAGGGTGAGATGAGGCGACCAGCGTAGCAACCTCCCATGGGCTTGACCATTGGGGTTACCAATCCGCTATGAAATGTCCGATTGAGCCATAGCTACCGTTCGAATAGGACAGACCGTCACCACAGCATTATCTAGGCAACTAGTTGGCCAAAAACTCTCCACGGAAATTCACACAAGTCCCAACAATGGCATGAGAGAAATTCGAACCTGAGAGATCTATGCACGAGAAAGAAGGAGAATTTTATCCCACGCCAACTAGGCTACCAGCTCAGTGGTCCAACAGTTGATACCTGATAGTGCATTGGTGGCCCTCCACAGTTGATAGTGTAGTTGGCCGATCTTGTGGGAGAACGTATCTATCAACTTTGTATGCCAAAAAAGAGTTCATGGTTCGTCCACTGCTTTTTTTTTTTTTTTTCCGGCTGCACAGAAGAGTGTGAGAGACACCAATTGCTTTCTTTTTCCTTTTTGTCTTCCTTTTTTTTTGAATTCTCCTTTTGACTTTGAGATTGGAAAAAATGCATTAAACGGTTCACTGATTCACGAACAGTTAAGTCCAAATTTTACAATGTAATGTGTGTAGAACATTCCGAAAATAATTATTCAATATTAAATGTAATTATTCATGAATGCTATCAATGTAGAAGGTGTGTTTAGTCAGGACCTCTCCTTTTCCGATTGAATTTTGATGATCTGAACCGTCCAATGTGTTTAGAATGTGTTTTTAAGGGCCCCCGCGAGGAATAATAAAAAAAAGACCGGAAATGGCTTGATCCGAGCAGTTTTTGATAAAAACTACATATGTACAGTTTTATCAAAAACTGCTCGGATCAAGCCCTTCCTGGTCATTTTTTTTATGATTTCTCTCCAGAACCATTAAAAACACATTCTAAACACATTGGACGGTTCAGATTATCAAAATTCAATCAAGAAAGGTGAGGTCCAAACTTTAAGTAAAGTCAGGGATCCCTAACTAAAAGATTAGCCATAATATAACTATATAAACTTATAAAATTATAATATAATATATCTATATATGTGAACGGGGATGCGGGGCGGGGCGGGGCGGGGAACGGGGTGGGGCAGGGATCGAGGAGGGGATTGGGGAAGGGACTGACTCTACCATCCCCTACCTAATCCCCGAATTGTTTTTAAAAAAAATCCCCATATCCTAACTGATCTCCAAAAAAATCCCCGAATCCCATACCCATTCGGGGAGGGGACGGGTTGGATCGGGGACGGTTGGCTGAGATGGCCATCCTACTCCATAGCTTCTTTTGGTCTCTCTCTCCCTTTGTGTTTTTCTGTAAAGTGGAGGTGTTACATGACATATTCTATAGAGTGAACCATTTGGATCATGTTTTTAAACTCGGGACGCCATCCAAAAGGCACAATAGGGTCCTGAGTCTCTTTCTGATCTACATCAAACGACTTCATAGAGGCAAAAGAGATGGTGGGTGAGAGGAGGAGGAGGGATAATTTCTAGTACGAAACGTCATTGATTTTTCTCTTTTAGCTTGGTGTCATTGAATTTTCTTACAAGCAAAATGAAACAAATTTGGCATCATTAATGAATATTCTCTCTCCTAATCCAATCATCAAACATAAATTCACTAGAATGAATGAAAGTTCATTGCAATCTCTCTATTTAACTCTCTATTTGACATTTTCAGAGTTACCAAAAAACAATTTTCAACAACTTGTCGAAAATAAGTAGCTACTCCTTCCGTCCGTCTTTATTGGTCAATTTTTTAAATCCGTGTTATTTTTTATTACTTATATCTTTCAATTATAATGGTTTTCATGGTTTTGCGAACTTTCTATTATAGAACTAATTGAGATCTATCAAATAAGATCCATATTGCATATTTTTTGATATTCATATTGGAAAACACAAACAATAAAAATGACACGGGTTTTAAAAATTGATCAACAAAGATAGAAGGAGGGAGTATATGTTTTTGAAATTGTATATGTTGTTCATTCATTGAAGAAAAACACTATTAGCTAATTGCGTTTCTGATGTCCAACTAACTTAATTTTTTTCGTGGGGTATTGTGCTTGTGAGGTTCTGTAGAGTAAACAGTTCGGATCTTGTTTTTTTAGCTTGGGATGTCATCCTAAATTTCTATTTTGGAGTATATTTTGCATATTGTTTTATAAGTATTCTAAAAAACATTATAAAATTTCGACAATTATTAAAATGCAGAAAAAAATTCATTCCGAAAACACTAAATTATGATGAATTATACCGTGTGATAATGATGTTGCGTTCTTAAACGGTATAATAACAACAATACTTGAGATTAATTTTTTAATTTATCAAAACAATCCCATAAAAACTCGAATGACTGAATTTAATCGTGAAAAAATCTTCGAACCAAAATTAATTTCTCTTTCATAATGCGGCCCCCTCCAATTTTAATTTCTGACTCCGCCGGAGGGTAATTTCCAGTATGAGGTCGTTGATTTTTCTCCTTTACCTTGAATTTTCTCTTACAAGCTAATGAAACAGATTTGACATAATTACTTCCAATCACATAATCGAACGCAGATTCATTGAAATGAAAGAAATTACATTGCAACACTTTAATTAGGGGTGGGCAACTGGTAATTTCGTGTCATTTTCGTGTTATGTGTAAGAATCTTATTAATAAACCCTCACAATATTTTTCAACTCATCAAATTTTCGTGTCATGTTTTAGGTCGTGTCGGATTTGTGTTGTCATTTCACGCTAAAAAGCCCTATTTTTAGCTAAAATTTTAGTTTTTTTACTTGACAGTTTATCAAACTAATGTCTAAGGTATAAAATTACGCATAAAAATGTTTATTTTTAGCTCAATTATATAGATTTATTTTATTTTTTCGTGTTAGGCATGCCCACTCCTAACTTTAATGACCCTGCCTCCTAATCCAATCACACAATTTAACTCTATCCAACTGTAGTTTTCAAAGTTACTGAAGAAATATTTCAACAACTTGTCAAAAATAAAAACACGCCGAAGTTCATTTCGCATTATATTTTCATCAATAAATGATTTATTTGAATTATAAATATTTCTTGTAATGCTTTTTAACAAATGGGTTACTTTTAAAATTTCTCCAAAACAAGTTCTGAAGCTCGTCAACAAAAAAAAAAAAAAAAAACTGAAAAGTTATTTACAAGCCTAATCGTGAACAAATGCACTCAAAAGAACCCTAAATCATAGGTCCCCCAAATTAGAAAATATTAGTACTAATTTCTGGTACCTTTTTAATCATTGAATTTCGTCTTACAGGTCATTTGCAAGGTATTATTTGACATGACATTAATGAATTTTCTCTTATGGTCTAGCAAACAAAATTCACTAAGAAAAACCAAAATCCATCCACTTGGCCTTTTTGTGTGTGTTTCTCTATTCAAATTTATCTCACATTTGTTAATTTCGCGTCAAATTTTTTTGTATTATAAGTTATTCTTTTCGAGAAGAATAGACAAAATAAAAAGTTATGATCCAAACATAAATTTGTTTGAATAAAAACAAATATCAGTCAAAAGCCAGATTTTTAGCTTTATTCAAAGAATTTGAGTTTTTCGTTTTTTGATAAAAAAAAATATTGAGTTTGGATTATAATTTTTAACGTTTTCGATGGCTTTTATCAAGAAAAACCAATAATCTACAAAAGTTTGAAGAGTAGCTAACAAGTGCAAGAAAAATTTGAATATAAAAAAGGGAAATGCTAACGGGGGCAATGTTGCACCCGTTAAGGGTACAAAAGTAAACTTGTGGGTCCTACTTTTTTTATAGGGTCTTGCTAACGGGTTCACTTGGAACCCACAAGTTTACTTTTGTACCCTTAACGGGAGCAACGGTGCACCCGTTAGTAAGACCCTATTAAAAAAGTAGGACCCACAAATTTACTTTTGTACCCTTAACAAATGCAATGGTGCACCAGATGCTGGTGATCAGTCCCTGTCGAGCGCGGAGCGCCCCTAGTGATCGCATGCTAGCCGCCCATCTCGGCAATCAATGGTCTGAATGGACGACAATCGATGGTTCGGATAGGCCATCTAAATTTTTTTTGAACGGCTTAGATGCGATCACTAGGGGCGCACTCCAAGTAGGGATGAGCATGGGGACGGATTGGGGCCGGAGAGTACTATCTCCACCCCCAATCCCCAAACCCCTTCTCCGTATTCATCCCTTACCCAATCCCCAACGGGGCTTTATTTTCATCCTCCATCCCCACTCCGAATGGGGAACGGGGATCTCCACGGAGATTTGGGGATCCAATCATTTTTTCTTAAAAAAAATAGATTACTAGAAATATAGAATCCCAGTTACAAATTAAATACTAAAATCAAGTTACAAGTAGAGGTGTCAACCGGGTCGGGCCGGCACGAGCACGACACGGGCATGGTACGTTTATCGTTGGCATGGCACGACGCGACACGGTATTCATGTGTAAGCGTAAGTGTTTGTCAGTTTCAACTCAAGTTGTATCAAGTATCAACTTGATTTCTAATTTGAAAACTAAAGAAACCACAAGTAAGATAGCATAAAAGAGTATTTAAGTATAGTGTGATCTTCAACTTCACATGAAACACTAAGATAAAGTAAAGTACAAAAAGTGAACTCAATCGAGAAGAAACTTTACACAATTGATTTCATCAATAGAAACAACAAAATCAACGACTCGATTGGAAAAATATTGTTTTATTTTGCATTTTTTGTGTGTTTATTTTAAGGAATGCATATGATTGATAGTGAGTAGATGTCAACTTAGTAAGGATGTATTCAAATTATAGTGATGCATTTCTTATTTAATCAGATTTATTGTATTACAAATGTCAATTATCAATAAAATGTTTGGAGAAAATTTAATGTGACCCTATATGTTCGAAGAAAATTTAGTGGGAACAAAAAGTTTCATATCTTATGAATAGATCCCTATATTCGGGAATTCGGGGATGGAGCGGAGCAGGGCGGGGATGGATCGGGGAACGGATTCGGGGCGGGGACATGCCTATCTCCACCCCCTACCTAATCCCCAAATATTTTCAAAAAAAATCTCCATATTCTATCCAATCTCCAACCAGATTTCCATATTGCCGATCTGTTCGGATCGGGGATCAGATCGGATTCGAATGGGCCGGAGGAAATGACCAACCCTAACTCCAAGGGTGATCACCGGATCCGCTAGCAAGACCTGGCTTATCTAACAATGAAAAGACAATTTTACCCGTCAAATGTTGACCTGTCGTCCCTAACGATGCTGCACTGTATTTTCCTGATTATATTAATGAAACGTGTTTGCATTATAAATATCACCTTCTATTACATTCCTACCCACATAGAGACAGTTGGGTTAGGAGTGGCGGGTGCGTATACATCTCTGGTTCTCATCTTCTAGAGAGAGAAGCGGGGAGAGAGAGAGAGAGAGAGAGAGAGAGAGAGAGAAGGGCATCGATCGATCGATCTATGCAACCGACGGAAATCACATCTGTTCCTTTCCTCCTCCCCATTGGATCGTCCACTCGTAACAATTTCACACCACCGATTCCTCTTCATACGATTTTCGCCACAACAACAACACCAATCGTATCATCGACTTTTCGGTTTTACGTATTATGAGCTGGTTTGATAAGCTGCGTTGCTCCTCCAATCTCAGCCGCTTCATTGCCGGCCTCTTGATCTTCATTCTCTATCACTCGTTTCAATTGATTTCCAATTTCTTGATTCCTATACAGCCGTAAAACACAAAATAAAATAAAATCATCAGTAATCTGTGTGATTTTGTTTCGAATTCGACATCTTTCTGATTCGGAGGAGCTGCATTCGGTTTGGTCTCAAATGGAGTTCAAAGATTCAACCTTGGATAACTTTCTTGATGGTTAGTTAAATTACGATGCATTTATTAGCGTTGAATTATATAATTCGTGTTTAATGATTGCTCAATGAGTAGTATGCATGTAGCAGTTAGCTCTTGTAATTGGTTTTCATATCTACTGCTAATGCGTTATAAGTATGATTGTTCACATTGTGATGAAGTTGCAGTATGTTAACTGTTGATTAAGGTGATTAAGGGTGAGTATCAGTTTGCCTTGAAGACCGTCGGTATTTAATACTTTTAGAGATATTTTGTTTATTTTTTCGCCAGAATTTTCGGGGATAAATGTTCTTCTCAACTAGAGGAATCAGAGAAGTGTAAAAATATGGACTGGAATTATAACTAGTTCATATAAGATGACACTAAAGGCAAGAAAGGCAATTGTTTCATACTTCTTTTTTTGGGTATTAGGTAATCTCTATTTATTGCTTTTTGTTGTAATATATTGCCTTTTGAACTCCTACTGTCTAGATCTGTGATTAATTTAAATATTTAACCTGAATCTTGCAAAAATTTAGGAAAACGAACAAAAGTACCGAAACATTAATTTAGCCCCTAGCGCCCCTTAATAAATTTTTCAATGGAATTAATTAGATAGCAAAAAAATGTTTGGTTACCATTGTAAAGTAAAGTTTTACGGAATACTTTGGAAATATGGTTTAGGAAACAACAACAGACATTTTCATATTGCATTAATGTTCAAGAGAAGTAGTTTTTGGGATTTTTTTTTCTCTTTTTGAAAAAAAAGATCTTCTAGAAAAAAATCTGCCAAGAAATATGCTGCCTAACAGCTTTGTGGTTTTTCTAAAAAGTGAGAACAGAAATGGAAAACAGAAGAAACCAAAATATGTATAAATTTGTTGCCAAATTTTACAGAAGAAATGGTTAAAACTTCTGCCATACCTACAAAAAAATTCTTCCCCAAAAGGAAGTTTAGGTAGTTCATATATCATGGGTTTGGACGCTTAGTCGTGGGTTTCAACTTTCAACAATGGGGTTGATACATTTGCACTGAGAAATGATATGCGGGACAATGGTAGCTTAACTTATGCAAACAAGTTATGATCGCAACATCATTCACGTATTTTGAGCTTGCTATTTTGAATCAATTAAGTGTTAGGACCATTACTAGTAATTTGTAAGGATCATGCAAAAGACATGTTTGGTGATAGACGTGAAAACATCTTTTGGGCATCTTTGGATCCTAAGTTGCAGATTATTGATTTCAGTTAGAAAGATTGGATTTATCTTAGATCGAGCACTGGCAATGAGTCAGGTTTAGCTAAGTGCATATTAATCTGAAACCAATCGAATAGTTCATCTTGGTTGCAATAGTTTAAGTGGTCATGATTAGCCATCTTTTATTTTTTCTCGTAAGTGATGTTCTCTGTTTTTGGTTCTTAGAGTCAATTTATTCCTCAATGGAAGTCCATTTCCCTTGCTGATATATATTTTGTTTGATGAGTAGGCACATTTGCCTCTCACATTGAGAGGCAAAATGGTTCCCTTCCTTCAGTCATTGTGATTGGTGGTGGTATTTCAGGGATTTCTGCTGCACGTACCCTCCACGATGCTAATATTAAGGTGGTTATATTACTAACCTTGAAGTCTCTTCAAATTCCAAATAACGATCTTACTAGCTGTGTCCCAAAGTAGTAGTCCCCATTTCCTATCTGCATGCCCCAAGTTGCTATCGATTGCTAAAATTCATAAGTCAATGTATTTCTGGATTCCCAACTAAACTTCTGTTAAAGTTTCTAATCTTTTAAGAAGTCAACACTGAATGTGGAATAGGACAATGTAATATAATTCCCAGCTTACAAAACTATGCTCATTTTCGAAGTGGAAGTTTTTCTTTTGTTACGGAGGGAGTAAAAGATTTATCTGGTTATAAAATGGACTTACTGCTATGATTGTGTTCAGGTACTGTTGTTGGAGTCGCGGGATAGAATTGGTGGCCGTATCCACACTGACTACTCATTTGGTTGTCCAGTAGACATGGGAGCTTCATGGCAAGCTTATACTTGATATTTGTCTTTTGTTTAATAGATGAGCAAGACTTTCTATGCAGGGATTGTTTTGATGTCATTAGTGTCCTGTTTGGTTAACTTGTCGATTACTCTTTTTTTTTTTCCCCATGAAAAGCATGATTGGTTGATTTGGAATTTGAAGTAAAAAATTTGTCGGTCCCCAACTGCACTTCAAAAATTTTGGTTTTACGTAGTTACTAAATTTTACAGTAAGCTTTGTGGTTTGTAGTAAAAAGTTTGTTAGAGCAACCTCACTTCAACGATTTGTTGCGCAAGATTTTCATACATAATAAATTGTAAAAGCAATTCCAAGTCCTTTATGCTAAGTTGCTAACTCTAATATTATGGGCATTTTTGTTGAACTAATTAATCAATCAAACCTACAGTTTTTTACATTTTCTACTATCAATGCTTTGAAGATTCCTATATTTTTTTTTCTCTTTATGAAAAATTTCTGCAGTTTTTCCCATGTTTACAAATGCTGTTTCCTAATTAGCCTTATTTCTATACCAGTTAACATGATCTTGCGAATAAGTCCCACTTGCCTTATAAAAACATTGATATAATGTGTAACTGCATGCCTTGCGCTGATTTGTGCATGAAAGGATGCCTTAATGATTGTCATGATGCAAGCGACAATTACCTTTTATGTATTGGTGGTTTTGCTCATTGCCTTTCTATTGTGCCTTATTCAGGTTACATGGTGTTTGCAACGAAAATCCTTTGGCTCCTCTGATACGTTCATTGGGGCTTACATTATATCGTACCAGTGGTGACAACTCTGTTTTGTATGATCATGACTTGCAAAGGTAATTTGCGGACTATTTCTGTTTCTTTCTTGAGTGTATTTGACATTTGTTAGATGAAGCAGCAGGTGAGGTGACTTTTTTCAAGAAGGTAAAAGTTTATTGTTTTACTTACAACCATTTGGTTAAATATTTCTTCGTAGTTCCCTCCCTTTTGGGTGTTTTGCAGACTTTCAGGCCCCTGACCTTCATCAATTGATTTCTTGTTCAAAATGCTAGCCTTAAATTTTCTATTTGGTCATTGCTTTTGTATTTTCTATGTTGGTGATAAAGAGCTTCAAAGATAGGTTAATTAGTTCTGCATAAATTTCTTAATGATTGTCTATTAAAACTGAAAAAAAGGATTGGCCTGAGCATTATATACGCTGGAATCGAGGCTACCATGTGTCTCTAAAGTAGCAGAGCGATACAACACCATGGTCATGACTGTTTCCCATGTTCCCTAATCCCTAGTATTATTGCACTTCCTTGTGTCTTTAGATAGAAATACAATATTAAGGATCCAGATTTGGTTGTTTCAGCTATGCACTGTTTGATGTGGAAGGCGGTCAAGTTCCTCAACAGATGGTAATTGAAGTTGGAGATGTATTCGTGAGAATTCTGAATGAGGTAAGCTTTTTACTGTGGAAAACCTGGACTACTCTGTACTCTGTTCCATTGCATTGGACAAGTTACTCATTGGTCTGTTGACATCTATAGATGGAGAAAGTGAGGGATGAACACCCGGTTGACATGTCCGTTCTTCAAGCAATTTCAATTGTGTTGGACAGGCATCCAGAATTAAGGTATAAGAATATAAAGTGTAGGATGCACACAGTTGATATTTTTGGTGCTATTGGATTTATTGGTTGTCGTTACAATTTGTTCATATCGTAGACAAGAAGGGCTCGCCCACAAAGTTTTACAATGGTACGTATGTAGAATGGAAGCATGGTTTGCTGTAGACGCGGATATGATCTCGTTGAAAACCTGGGATCAGGCAAGTTAAACTTTTGGATCTTTGTATGATCTTTATAGTTTATAGGCTGATTTTCTTTAACTTTTCTGCTCACGTTTAAAACGAATTCAGTTAATGATAGTTCAGGTTATATGGATAGCTTCCACAATCCCTTGTGCGTCCTGTGTGTTCCTGAATTTTATTAAAGATGTATTTACCTACCAAATGCACCATGTTTTAGTAGATATAAATGTCTTCTTATGCATATTTAAAGTTTTAACCATCCACCTGGACTTTCCATCCATACCAGAGGGATAGTTTTAGAGCAACAATACGGTCGTACTTCAAGGGAAGGATGTTGAAAGCATTTTTTTTCTGAAAGCATGCGCAGAAGTCAATGGTTTTGCATGAATTAGATGGAAGTCAAATCTTTGTTTTATTACACTAATTAGCTGTTACACACATGAATTGCTTACTCAATAGAGGATTACTACTGGATGTGCAGGAGCATGTTCTTTCTGGTGGTCATGGACTAATGGTGCAAGGTTATCACCCTGTAATTAAGGCTCTTGCGAAGGACATTGATATACGCCTGAATCACCGGTAGGCTTGCATATTTTTTAATGGAAGACTGTTTTCTGGTTTCATTTTTACTAAGTTATGATCCAACTATGTGTGTCCTCATGATAGGAGAAATTATCAGATAGGCAATGAGAATTAAAGATAAATAAATTAAAATTAACTTAACTTAAATGCAGTCACATTTGACGTCTTTATTGGTCAGTTACTGCAAGAAGGGCAACAATAAGGCAATGAAACTATTGGGCAGGGTTATATTATGCACATGCAAAGTTATATAAATTTGTGTTAAAGCATCCAACTCAAAACTAATTGGTAATGAGTGGAGAAAGCCGTCCAGGCTCATATACTAATTTTGGAGGGGTTAATTAACCAAATGTGAGACAAGCTCTAACACTCCCCCGCATGTGTGACCCTTGACCCGCACATGGAGAGAGACAACGAATCCTCAACATTGGGATCATAACGTAAGCCGGTGCACTTATGGCACGAACAATGGGGAAATAACCAAGAGAGTTTTGTCCAAAATCCTCCGAAAACCTAGCTCTGATACCATGTTAAAGCATCCAACTCAAAACCAATTGGCAAAGAGCGGAGAGGCCGCCCAGGCTCATATACTAGTTTTGGAGGTATTAATTAACCAATGTGGGACAAGCTTTAACAATTTGCTTGCAACTTCCTTCCACACGCCTTACCCTCTGGCCTCTCCCTCCAAAGTTCCTAACCCTCTCAGAAGGGGTTAAACAATTCCTTCTTGTAGCTGCTCTAATTTGGAAAAGGTTACCCATAAATTAGCTAAAGACATTAATGAGAGTTGAATTTTTGTTTTTCAATCATAGCTTGATTATTTTCTAGCTAATGCAAGACAAATGCACTAATTTTACACAAGTATATGACCAAACATAATTACTAAAACCTTATGTGGGTGAGAAAATTTATATTTTCAAGGACTGTTTTAGATTTGTGAAAAAATATTTTACATGAGTAAAAGTAATGAACAAACATAATTACGACAGCATTATGTGGATGAGCAATTATGTATTTTCATATTTTGTCCAGTTAGTAACAATTATAATTATTTCGCATTGATATGTTTTTAGGGTCACTAAAATATCCTATGGCGGTGGTAAAGCTATGGTTACGGTTGAGGACGGGAGGCACTTCATTGCAGACGCTGTCATTTCAACTTTACCCCTGGGGATCCTCAAAGCTAAATTAATTGATTTTGAGCCTAAACTGCCAGCGTGGAAGGTTTCTGCAATTTCAGATCTTGGTATGGGCAATGAGATCAAGGTCGCCTTGCGCTTCAATGACGTATTTTGGCCAACTGTGGAATATTTAGGCATTGCTGCACCCACATCTTATGCTTGTGGCTATTTTCTCAATCTCCACAAGGCAACAGGCCATCCTGTCCTAGTCTATATGGCTGCTGGAAGATTTGCTTATGACCTTGAGAAGCTATCTGATGCGGCCGCTGCTAATTTTGTGATGCTGCAGATCAGAAAAATGTTCCCCCAAGCTACTGAGCCAGTTAAGTTCTTTGATTTTTCTCATTCCGCTACTTGCAGTCCCTCTAGGCCTACACTGAACAATGTTTATGCTAATTATGGCTGCTTTGGATATGTAAATTGCGTGTACCCATGGATAATATGTTAGTTCTTGTTCTTTCTTGGGAAACCAACATGGGTTGGGGCTGGGGGAGCAAGGGCACATACGAGTTGCAAAGATTGGGAGCTATGATTCACAGGAACTACATATTTTTCTTGTGATTTATAACTTCTTCTTTTGTTGCCTTTTGTATTAACACGTAATACGTTTGGGAACTCCAAATTTTCTCCGTGGGATTGGGGTTACAACCAAAATCTCGCTTTCAATGAAGGAATCAAAATTCTAGAGCAGATTTGCTTTGCCTCCTGCATTAATTGTGAAGTTCCTAACTAGTGCTTGCATGGCTGTTACGTGCAGGTTCAACATCTCGTATCACGTTGGGGGACGGATCCCAACTCGCTTGGGTGTTATTCCTACGATGCAGTTGGGAAGCCCCAAGATTTGTACGAAAAACTTCGTTTACCATTGGGTAATCTTTTCTTTGCTGGTGAAGCAGTTAGCCTCGAGAACGAAGGCTCTGTCCATGGGGCCTACTCGTCGGGAATTATGGCTGCCCAAAATTGCCGAAGGTATCTCTTCGAGAGACTCGGCAACTTCGAAAAAATCCAGCTCATTTCTGGGAGAGATGAAGATCTTGAAGCCACAGTTCCCCTCCAAATCTCCAGGATGTGAAATGTCTTCCCAATCTCATTCAAGCAATAGTGTAATCGCATTTGTTTGTAAAACTTCCATTTTTTTGTTAGATTTGAACACCTCACGAGCAGGTATATTGGCCTGGTGAGGACAAAAAGAACCCTTTTCAGTCCAATTTGGCTGGTGGTGTATGGCAGGGGAGAGAAACGATTTGAATTTTTACCTGTCCCTTTCTTTTCCTTTACAACCGTTTGTTTCCATTTTCCACCTTCCAGGAAAGTGGCCGGAATGCAATCCAAGTCAACCAAATTTCAACTCTAGATAATGGTCCCAAAAGATTATCATATGCTTGGAATGGACTGCAACTCCGAAATAGTAAGAGTAATTTTCTATGATCAGCCCCCTTGTTACTCTGGTTAGACTCGATCAAGAATATATATATACGCCCACTTTCCAGTCAGGGATCCCGGACCCGGGTTTTTTTTTTGGTGTTTTGAATGTTTTAAAACTTGTTTTTGCATGATTCAAACCGTCCAATGTATTTAAAAAGTGTTTTTAAGGGTTCCCGCGATAAATCATTAAAAAAAAAAAATACCCGGAAGGGCTTGATCCGAGCAGTTTTTCACAAAAATTGTACATATACAGTTTTATGAAAAAATGCTTTGATCAAGCCCTTTCCGGTATTTTTTTTTTTTACGATTTATCGCGAGGACTCTTAAAAACACGTTTTAAACACATTGGACGGTTCGGATCATAAAAAATATATCGGGAAGGTAGATCCCGGACTCCGGGAATCCTAGACTAGAAAGTCCCTCTCTCTCTCTCTATATATATATATTTGTGAATTCTTTGGTTCCGGAGTGGATGACATCTTTGATTAAATCGGGGAGGGAATTAGTTAAGGTACGCATAAGCTAGTTTAGGCACCCTGACTGTTCCAAAAAAAAGAAAAGAATAACATCTATGATTGTTTTTTACCATTTGTTTACCCTCCAGAAAAGTCCTCATTTCTGGTGTTTGATGATTGTTTTTTACCATAGGTTTACCTTCCAGAAAAGTCCTCATTTATGGGGTGTGATTTGTTAAATAAGGCATGGGATGGTGTTTGTAACCCAATGGCATTTCTTGGTCCTTCTCTTGTGGGAGAGGTTAGGGTTCGAGCCCTTCCATAAGCATTTATGGTTTAGGACTATGGATAGCTTTTGGATCTCTTGTAGACTACTTGCTAACTTCCCTCAACCTCCATTGCTGCATGCCGCTTGAAAAAAAAAAAAAATGATGCAAAAGGAAAAAGGGAAGTGATCCCTAAGATGAATAAACACCAATACTTGATCAATATCATCTTCAAAAAAATGAATCTCCTCAAAAAAATGAAACACTTTACATATTGAGGCTTGCAAAATCAATATATTCAATCTCTTAAAAAAAAATTCAATATATTGAATCATTAAATAAAGTTGTATATGAATCTTATTTTGTGTCACAAAATATATGACACTCTGTGAATAGACTCGGACACATGCATCAAGAATTGCCTAATGTACAGAACAAATGACATAAACTTCCGTGGACGGACTCAGACAAATGTATTCGAAATTGTCCCACATGATAAAACCGCGCCCTTGGTCAAAGTGTGAGACCTAGGATGTTTTGACTAAAAAATAATTAAGTCAGATTATTAACAACTGATTTAAAAAAAAAAAAAATCGAAGTAATAACCTGGCTCTAGGGTTTGCTACGGATCTCAGAAATCAAGTCCTTGGGGGGAAATTTTTAGGGTGGGTATTACGTGAGTACCTGAACGTTACATCTAGATCATTCAAAAGTGTATTGGACGGTCCAAATTAAAACTCTTTCTCACCTCCCTCCCGCTTTCTCTTTCTATAATTCGAAGATTCTAAAACCAAAATAAACGGCCCAATTGAACACACGGCTACCACGTGCTACCTGCTCGGCATTGAAAAATTGGGCGTTCTTGTGAGAACGAGGGCTGATCCGGGGACTTGAACCAGCCAACCCGAGAGCGAACGATCGCGGTTGGTAGGCGCCATGCTGCAGACGGCTCGTGTAACATTTTTGAACAAAACGGCTGTTCGCTTGTCGGCTTCTCTCATCTGCTGCCTCGATCCAAATCACCGACTTTTGTCATCTTCCTTGCTCACATTGCGCCTCGCAGTCGAAACCTCTCTCTCTCTCTCTCGTTCAGAGCTCTGGAAAATACCTCAAAACCAGTCGACAATCATGGCAACTATGGGACAAAACACGCTCAATGCTAAACTCGTGAGTTCTACATACCCAATCATACTTGCATCTTCATAATTCTCTTGCCTTTTTCTTTTCTGTTTATAATCTTTGATTTTGTCCTATGACGATTCATATCTCAGGTTCTACTCGGCGACATGGGCGCCGGAAAATCAAGCCTCGTCTTGCGCTTTGTCAAAGGCCAATTCCACGAATTCCAGGTACACGATCTTGCTTTTGCTGATATTTCCACGGTTTAATTTTTTGGTTATTGATTACGAATTCACGATGAGGATTCTCTAGGGTTTTGCTGATATTTGCAAGGTTTGATTTTTGTAGTAATTGGTTACGAGGAGGATAGTTAGTTACTCCCTCCGTCCCAATTTTATAGTCCCTCGTTCTATCCTACCGGATAAAAAAACGATTATATCTTTCAATCGGTAATACATTTTGTATGCAATATGGATCTTGTTTGATAGATCTTATTTAATCTAATAAACAAAGTGTTCAAAATCACCTAAAACATTGTAGATTATAAGATATAACACTTTGAAAAGTGGCACGAACTCCCAAAAGGGACTATAAAATTGGGACGGAGGGTATCTTAATTTTTGAGTCTCCAGAGTTCTGCTGATATTTCCATGGTTTAATTCAGTGGTTGTTGAGTGCGATGAAGATAATTAGTTATTTTGATTGTGATTGTGGTGGTAGGAATCGACGATTGGGGCAGCGTTCTTCTCGCAAACGCTGGCGGTGAACGATGCGACCGTGAAGTTCGAGATCTGGGATACTGCGGGCCAAGAGAGGTACCACAGCTTGGCACCAATGTACTACAGAGGTGCAGCTGCCGCTATCATCGTCTACGACATTACTAGCACGGTTTGACCTATCTTCTCTTCTACTAATATACTTGGTCCTTGTTCTTCCTAAATAAATTACTGGTTTGGTATTTTTATTCATCATTTCTGAATTTTGTAGATTTATGTCAAATTTGAAGTACTCCTTATTCGTCTTAACGCAAAATAGTCTGAAAAATAAACATTACAACCAAAAACAAAACAAAACAAAGTTCAGATGAAATAAGTTTGAAACAGCTATTTTTTGTCTTCAGTGTTTGTCTTATCTAAACTTTTTTTAACTTTGGCTTATCTGTCAAAACTTCTCTAATTCCTCTCGTGGCGAATGATTGGTCCTAAAATTTTTGACAAAAAACTAAACAAGGAATTTCGAAAAGTAAATAATAACGAAGAAAGTACCCGGCCAAGATTTGTACGTAGTAGGGGCCGAACCATATGTATTCCTACATTAATAACAAAAAGCATATTCCATAAATATATATTTTGTTATATGTTATGTCAAAGGAAGAGATTAGCTTGTGTCATGTGCCATGTAATTTTATACACGTGACCAAAGAATGGTTGATAACTTGGAATTTTAAGGATTTTTTCCACATATACAAAGGAATTTTTAAAGATTTTCTTTTACCCACGGTAGTTGTAGGGGCCAATCCCATAGTATTTTTCCAAATTAACCTAAAAAACTAGTAGTGATAATATTTGGAGCGGTGCAAGGGCCAGACACCCCCTTGGCATCCCTTTGTGTCCGCCCCTGAGTCGTGAAATTAAGTGTGATCAAAGTCATTTCTTAATACAGGCAATACATTTTGCAATTTATGTTGGGTGTAACTTTTTTTTAAACTTCTATTTACTCTTCTTAGTGTATCTCACGATATGAGATACATATCCTGGTACAATACACAAATGAGAAAAATGATACACATTAGGTATCTCATTCTTGATAACCTTAATGAACAAAAATGTACCTTCATTTTGACTCACTGTTTAGAGTCATTAGGAAATTATTTGGTGCTTACTTATGAATAGGTTTATTAGGGTTAAAGTGTGCACTTACGTCTGTCACTAGTAAAACCTATGCATAGTGAAACAACAAATATTTTTGTAACAAGTCTAAATAATGAGTCAAAATGACTTGTAGCATGTTTGTACGTATGGTCAAGGTTTCCGGAAAACGGGATATGTAATGTGTATCTTTTTCCCGTATCGTACCAGGATAGTGCATATTGTATCGTTGGATACCCTAACAAGAGTAAATGTGAGTTAAAAGAGCTATGCCTAACATAATTGCGAAATCTACTGTATATAGTAAGAAACGACTTTGATAACACAAATTTCACATCTTCAACCATATAGTATGTCTAGTAAGTATTAACAGAATTTATGATGTTCTATATCGTGTATCGCATCACGGATTGTATGTTATCCCCAAAATACTAATCCCCAAAATACTAATTAAGCGAAAGATACAATTAGAGATACGTGTCGATTTTACTTCTAAACAAATCAAATCATAAGATACCAAATGCATCATATGCATATCGCAAGAATTTTTTCTTAAACCTAAGAAACAGCTAGAGATACGTATCGATTTTGCTGCTAAATGTATCTGTATCATGAATCGGAAGATTTTGACCACATTGCGGACAATAAACATTCATTCATAACTTGCTTCATTGCTTTTCAGAATGCTGCGAAATTAGTTCTCGAAATTCAAAGGAAAATTGAGCTAAAAGATGTTGAAAAACCAATCTGGAAAATGGGCCCCATTAACTATACAATTTGTTGCTAATTATAGATATGCAGAACTTTACTTTTGTATAGTCCTTGCCCATTCATAATTGAAAAAATGCGGAACATGTTCGTGGCACATGTTCGCATCTGTACCATGGCTTTCTGCATTTAGAGATACATAGGGTTATTTGTTTATGTTGTTAAGCTACTGATGGGTTGTAGATAATATGCTTCTTTTATTTGCATCGACGGGCCGTCCTGTCATACATTATGTGTTATTAAATTATGAGTACCTGCAGTTTCTTCATCTTATTTGTGTTTGGGTTCAAAGCTTTATGGTGTTCCATATTTGTCACTAAGAGCATCTCCAATGGTTGCTTAGCTAAATGACTATCATTTTCTTTTCCTTAGCAATGAATAAAATGAGAAATTGTTATATTATAGCAATGTTGCTCTGATGCTGCATATTCTATTTCACATATTTTCTTTACAAAAGGTGAACTCAAGATATAGTGGCGGGCCCATGATGGGATAGATAGAGTGAAGTAATCTTGCTAGAATTTAGCTCTTGCTATATCTTTTGAAAATTACGTTTTGATTTCTTATTTTGTAAAGAAAATGTTTGCAATTGCCACATGATATAGCAAAGATGAATTTATCAAGCCTTATACATAGCCAGTGGCTAGCTTGTTATTGAACTTCATGCTAATTTTTCCGCAAGGTCATGCAATTTTAGTTAACCATTGCAGAAGCTCTTCTGCTCGTGCATAAGAATTTGTACGTTCACTTCTGGTAGTTGTGCGGATTTTGTGTTTCATGTTATATCCTTCCTAACGTTCTTTTGCTGATTGGATTTCTCTTTTTCTTGCATTCATTAGGACTCATTTGCACGGGCTAAGAAGTGGGTGCAAGAACTTCAGAAGCAAGGTGCTTGGGTCTTTTGCTTGAGATAAGTTTTCTCATTCAAATGTTGCAGTCATGTGATCATTTCATGTGGTTTTTACAGGTAATCCGAACATGGTGATGGCTCTTGCTGGAAATAAAGCCGATTTGGCAGATAAGAGAGTAGTGCCAGTTGAAGTAAGTTCTATTTTCCCCCTCACCTACGAATTGCTGGATGTAAAGAGCATAACTGCATTATATTTGTTGTGAGGTGACTACTGTCTTTCTGCTGTGGATAGGTCCTGCAGCTCCTGCTTAGTGCTTTCGTGTATTGTCAAATTGCTTTCTTTTCATGTCTCTGTGTTATTCAGATATCATGCCTTCTGATAGAGGTCATACACTGGATACATGATCACACAATTTTTCGATCTGGTTCATTATTTTAATCCCATTAAACTTTTATTTTGTTGTTGGTTTTGTTTTCCTATAATTGGCATTGAAAGGAGATGTCATTAGATGAAGTGCCGATGGTGCACCGTCCAAATACAGGGAGGTTTTGTTCGAGCAATCCACCCCGCCCTGCCCTAAACTCCTAGCAATTGTGGATACGAGTACAGAAAATAATGTACAGAAAATGTACAAATCACTCTTGGGGACCCACTTTTGGGTCCCACACAAGTGATTCGAACCGTTCATTTTTCTTAGAACATTTTTCCGAGGGGCTCCACAAAATTTCAGCTCAATCGGACGGTTAAAAGTGCTTGAACCAAAATCACACCGTTTCATTTTTGAACGAAACGGTGTGATTTTGGTTCAAGCACTTCTAACCGTCCGATTGAGCTGAAATTTTGTGGAGCCCCTCGGAAAAATGTTCTAAGAATAATGAACGATTCAGATCACTTGTGTGGGACCCAAAAGTGGGTCCCCGAGAGCGATTTGTACATTTTCTGTACATAATTTTCTGTACCAGTAGCAGGATCCATTGTGGAACCTGGTCAACCGCCAGGAAAAAAGAGGAGAGAATAAGGAAAAAAAAAAAAAAGATCAAACCAACACACAAGCACCTCAATTCAAACCTCCTGGCAAAAACAAGTAAAAACAGATCCCATGTCGCATAGAGTTTCTCCTCATCGCTCCTTGATTCCTATTTATCTGCCGGTGCTTTTTCAATAACTGCTGATTTGACGCAAGGATGCTTCTTTTTTAAGTTCCTCCCTGAAGTCTTTTGTGAATCTCAAATAAGAGCCAACAAATTTCTTCCTCCTATCCCCCATTACGTGTTCGGTGTTGCCTTATCTTCTTTCTGTTGTAATTAACTGAAGATCGTAGTCATTTAAGATCTCTATCCTTTCTAGAATATTTAAAGCTTTTATCTTCCTGTGGCTCATCTTCAGAAACCATACGTCTAATTCAATTCTTCCTATTTCTTTCCACCATTAATAGAATCAAGCAAACTATCACAATAACCCAAAGAAATGCCAGCTTGGTTGAGAACCATTGAGCCAAGATCATCAACCTCCAATGGATAAAACATATACCTCGATCACCTAAACCTTAAATACACCTCTATCAACTCCACTGTAGTCCAAAACTCCCAGTCTCTTTTGTTGTAGAGACATCCCCCCATTACAAAACCTTCTGAGTGCCAGGGTCCTCCATAGCTGGAATCAGAATCATTCCCAAATCATACTTATTTGGTTAGTAGGTCCTTCCTCTTTATGCAACAATAACCAGTACCTGAAAAAGCAACATCAAGTCATCAACCCTTGCATTGAGAAAGAAATTGTCTGGATGTTCTCAGAAACGTCTTGACTTCGAGGTCCACAAACTGATCATCAACCTTGACCTGCGTTCTATATCCCAAAGAGTCTCATTTCAATTTAGATTCTGTCAACTTGTATTTGGGGGCCATGGTTAATCCATTACAATGTCTCTTCGACTGATATCATGATGAAATTGCCATGTCTCCATTCATTTCTTGCATGCCATCTTATTTGTAGCTGTTTTTTTTTTCCTTCCACTGAATGGCTTTTATGTTCACCTAGGCGTTATGAGAATGCTATCTTACTGTATTTGCGGATTTACTTTAACTTTGCAAATGGCATCTTCATAAAATGGGAGTTGCAGATTCAAAATATTCACCTTTTAGGTGTGTTATTTGCTGCAGTTGCTTGTATGATCGGTTTCTAATAGTTAACTTTTGCAGGAGGCACGAGCGTATGCTGAGGAAAATGGTCTTTTTTTCATTGAGACCTCTGCCAAAACTGCTGCTAATGTGAACGAAATTTTCTATGAAATAGGTGTGTTTCTGAGTCTCTTTATTGTTGAATGGAGACAGTTGCATAGAATATTTGGAATTAGATTATGAGCTGAGTGGTTGCTCTCTTTTTGTCTATTCTTCCTTCTTGACTCTGCAAGAAGGTTGATTTTGATCCCAATGGCCAATATGTGTGATTTTGATCTGTTTTCTGTTTTGTCATAGTGAATAGTGATCCTGAAGTTGGGGTTCCACTCTCATGAGAAAGTAAAACATATAATGCCTGTTCTCTATGAGAGCACAGGGCCGTATAGGAGGAGAATTGGCTTTGGGAACTCTTGGTTTTGTGGTGCAAATAAATAGTGTATGTGGATTGGGAAGGCCTATTAGTTGTCTTATTAATTAGTAAGTACTAACTTCAATATCGGACGTCTCTGTTGTTCAACTGGGATTGCATTGCCCTTTTGGTAACCAAGAGACCTTCCTGAACTTCAACAAGGCAGGCTTCAGTTAGGGTTCTGGAAGCCGCATGCCACAATGTATACTCTAGCTGTAGTTTAATAGCCTGTCAAAACATGAGAAAGCCAGAGAGAGAGAGAGAGAGGGAGAGAGAGAGAATTATTGTAATCTTCGTTTTGCTGCTAAACCCTATCTTACAAGACTGATTTCACAAAATAAAATAAAAAGGGAAAAGAGAAAACCCTAACTAGAACAGTGACACAGCTATCCATATTGTAAAAAGTAAATGAGAAAAAAACTAAATAATGCCCATCTTTCACTTCTCTCTTCTCTCTGAGAGACAACATAGGTTCAAGTGTTGTCACCAATCATATCATTACCAGTGTACTAATTTGATTTTGGTGCTTCATCCTTTCCTGGTCATGGCTAACCGTGACACCTGAGTTAGTTGAGTATGTTACTATTGAGAGATGATCACAGTTTAGCCTTATCACTATACACCAAAGTCTGATATTTTACTTCCAGACTTCCAGTTATGCGACTGTTACATTGCGTTCAGCCTCTCATCATTCTAATTTTGGTTGTCAATATTTAGTCTGCCAATGACCGGCTACTTGGAATTGTGCTTTCTTGTTTTCTTTTTTTTGGAAACAGCAAAGAGGTTGCCTAGAGCTCAGCCTGCTCAAAATCCAGCGGGGATGGTTCTTGTGGACAGACAAACTGAAGGATCCCGAGCTGCATCATGCTGTGCCTAACTCTTTTGTGTAATCTTCTTTGACCTATACTTTTTGTTTTTCTGTTTTCAGTATTGTTATTTTATTTTATGTTCTATCCATCATGCTGCAGTAGGATTTAGTAAGTAGAGGCAAGTCTAATCAATTGGTAGTTTGGTACCATCATATAACCTAAACTGTACCCTTGATTATTCTTGTAATGAGGTTATCCTTCTGAAGAAATAAAATAAATGTACAAATAAGTTTTTGTTGCTGGGGAACCGTATCCTGCAAGTAAGGATGCATGCTAGGCCGCTAACCCACCCAGCCCATCCCCCTTTTATAAGGGTTTGAGGCTGATATTTTGGCCAATAGGATTGGTTGGGCTGAGTTTTTAAGCCCGTTCAATAAATAGGATGGACTTTAGATTATCTATTGAAACCAATTCTGGCCCGGTCCGCGTAACATGTATATTTTTAATTTAATGTACACCCTCCGTCCCTTTTTAAATATCCGCCTTTCTATTTTGGGCTGTCTCAAAGTAGGTGTCCACTTCCAAAAATGAATGGGTGGAACTGGTAAAGTTCCTATTTTGCCCTTCTTCAAACAAAGGCACATTAAGTGCTCAAGTCAAACAAAACAACACAAATTCCCAACTGATTTTACTTTACCCGCCTCTTTAGAAAACTTTTGTTTGAATTTAAGTCGGAAGACATTTTGCCGCCAAAATTTTTGGAAGAATCTGGGGTATTTGTACCTCTAAAATGCCAAAATACAATGGGTAATGGGTAACCTTTGGCGGCACATTTTTTCGGAAGGATCTGGAGTACTTTGCAAATTGCACCACTGAAATGCCAAAATACATTTTTTTTTATTTCCACTTTATTTCAAACTTATGAGCCATTGAGGGGCAATTCTCGAACATTAATGTTTCATAGGGTGTAACGATGTTGTCTAAAGAGAGAGTTAGAATTCTAGTAGTGGACATTTATTTAGGGACGGAGGGAGTATTAACTAGAGACATTAACTCCAAAAATATGTATAGATGTTATTTTCTGATGTCTAGAATATTTTTCCACACAGAAAAAATTGCACTATGTGAAGGTAATTTGGATTATGAAAATAAATTTATATGCGAATTTTTTGGAAATGGAAAAGTTATAGAAAATAAATGGATTAGTTGGACGGGTTTGGATAATGAAATACTTAATGGGCTTGGGCTTGGGAATATCAAGTGAAACCCATTTATTTATTGGGCGGGTTCGGGTACACGGGAAGTCCATTATTATTGTGTAAGCCCAGCACGGCTAGATGAATGTGCACCCCTATCTGGGTGCTTGAATTTTCCTGATTTGTTGCATAACCTCTTAATTTCTTATTTACCTCCCAAAAAAACCTCTTAATTTCTTTGTTCGTTGAAAATAAGACAACTAAGCCCAGGCCCGGCCCTGAGAATTTCGTGGCCCCAGACAAAAATGTAAAATCGGGCCCTATGTTTTTCCTAAAAGACAAAAGTTACAAGACCAACATTAACTTCAAATGATAGATATTTTGTTCTATATGTTGTTTTTTTGTAGTTTGTGTCATTCGATAAAACATAGTTTCCTGTCGTAATTGTTTATTGTTATTGCAACAACAAAAAAAAATTGAAATTGGCAATTTGATGCGAACATTTACAAATACATACGAAATTTTTTATTTATTTTTTCTCTAATGATGACAATAACCGAATATTTTAAGAAAGTTGATAGACAATATGGATGCAGTGGAAGTATATATTCACAATTGAGTTCTTATAATATGGTAGTTTTGAACTTAGAATAATATTTATATCCTTAATCACACATTTGAAAGACTTTTTCGTGGTAATGTAAACTCGAAACTTAAGGAAACAACCTTTTAAAAGATTAAATGAATTAATACAAATCTTTTCTAGCAAAAGAGTCTACCCAAGTCAAAATGATTGGGTATTTTCCAAATATTATATATTTTAGTATCTATTTCGACTATTAGTGAAGAGGTATATAAAATAAAATAATTTAACGAAACCATAAAAGAATAACTATAAATACATTTAATAAAAGAAACGTTGTAACCTTTTATGCTAGAGAAATCTGATAGGAAGGGAAAAAAAAGGAAAAAAGGAGAAAGCAAACTAATGTACTGGAGGAAAAAATAGGCAGGGAAGAAAAAAAGGAAAATCAAACTAACGTACTGCAGGAAAAAATAGGCCCTCTAATAAGAAATACGCCCTCTCATAAGAATCGAACATTGGTCTAATCCCAGAAAGAAGGAAACTTTTCCGCTGGGCCACGTAACTCTTTGGTTGTATTCCGGCTGCATTATATATTTATTACTTGCTCACATATGTATACCTATTTAGGGGCCCCAATTTTGGGCCAAATGTTGGGGGGCCAGACCCAGGCCTACTGGGCCAATGCCCAGGGCCGGGCCTGACTAAGCCCCTCTTGGCTATCATTAAGGGTCGGGTAACCTCCTCCAATGTGGATTTCCAGTTAGCTATCCTAATGTACCTGTGATTTTGCACCTATAACACTTTTGCATGTATCTGCCTAGGACAATATAATTGATGGTTTCCAGTAATGTATCTGTCTTTTCCAATTCCATTGTCGCATGAAGTGTCCACAGAGGTTGTGGAAGCACATGCCTGCCCCTCATCATTCCCACTAGTTTTTTTTTATAGGGGGTGGGCATCGTGCCGTGTTCGTGTTGTGTCATTTCGTGTTTGTGTCAGAATTGTCGTGTCATATTCGTGTTTCGTGTAAAAAATAGCCGACCCTATCCTGCTAACTTCGTGTCGTGTTATTGTGTCTTTTCATAAATTCTCGTGTAGTTATAGAAAATAAATGGATTAGTTGGACGGGTTTGGATAATGAAATACTTAATGGGATTGGGCTTGGGAATATCAAGTGAAACCCATTTATTTGTTGGGCGGGTTCGGGTACACGGGAAGTCCATTATTATTGTGTAAGCCCAGCACGGCCAGATGAATGTGCACCCCTATCTGGGTGCCTGAATTTTCCTGATTTGTTGCATAACCTCTTAATTTCTTATTTACCTCCCAAAAAAACCTCTTAATTTCTTTGTTCGTTGAAAATAAGACAACTAAGCCCCTCTTGGCTGTCATTAAGGGTCGGGTAACCTCCTCCAATGTGGATTTCCAGTCAGCTATCCTAATGTACCTGTGATTTTGCACCTATAACACTTTTGCATGTATCTGCCTAGGACAATATAATTGATGGTTTCCAGTAATGTATCTGTCTTTTCCAATTCCATTGTCGCATGAAGTGTCCACAAAGGTTGTGGAAGCACAAGCCTGCCCCTCATCATTCCCACTAGTTTTTTTTATAGGGGGTGGGCATCGTGCCGTGTTCGTGTTGTGTCATTTCGTGTTTGTGTCAGAATTGTCGTGTCATATTCGTGTTTCGTGTAAAAAATAGCCGACCCTATCCTGCTAACTTTGTGTCGTGTTATTGTGTCTTTTCATAAATTCTCGTGTAGTTTTTGTCGTGTTGTCTTGCATTCGTGTCAGAATTCTCCCGACTCTAACTCGACCTATTTAACTTTTCGTGTTATTTTGTTGAGTCATATTCGTGTTTCGCGTCATAAATAACTTATCCTAACCTGCTAACCTCGTGTCGTGTCCGAAACTCCCACCCCTAGTTTTTCATTGCGGCATTGCGGAGTTGAGTATATCTTCTTCATCCACACATGAATGAAGAAGATGATTTGCGATTCGAATGGTCTTCTGTTGAAGAAGTGCCCAACCCACTTATTGATTTCTTGATTCCCACTTGATATTTTTCCCATGTCCTCCTCGCTCTGATGTTAATGTTTTCTTTTCAGCTGTATTATGTGCTTGTCAACTTCTCATTCACAAGCCTGCCCTACTGACTTTATGTAGATGGTTTCCAAAGATTCTGGTGGGTGTCCCTTCAAAATATCATTGGGCGTGCCATAGGTTCATTTTTAGATCGCTAGTAAATTTTCTTGAGCAGTGCAAGGGACACAGATGTGTAATCGACGTAGGTCCCATGAACCTTATATGAGATTTCCAATGCATCGGATAGCTCCGGATACAGATGTATCGGATAGCCCCGGATACAGATGTGTCTGTAACTTTGAATTTCTAGGCATCTTCACATCCTGAAAGATCTTTTACCTCTTGGTCCTCCCCTACCCTTTCCATTAATTTCTTTTCCTAGGAAGTATCATCAAAAGATATTACTACTTCATAGATGAGTTAGGTCAAAAGATTCATGTTTCATGACTGTTTTAGACGCAGGTCTGCAGAACACAACTTATGTTGTTTTCCTTTTCGAAAAAGAAACACTCGTCGTACTTATATTTTTTCGATTCTCATTGACAGAATTATCTGAGTAAATTTTGCTTGTGAGTTCTGTTCATCCTTGTAGCAATGTGTTGCTTATGACCAATTGACATCATTATCTGCAAGTGCTTAAGCTTTTGTGCATCTTAATGGCTGATGATTTTTTCTTTTTTTGGCAGGAATGCGCACTCGATGATCATCATGTACCGCCAAATTTAAGCTAAAAAACAGTGACCTTTTTGGAAACTTGTAAATGATTAGGTGTTTTTTGTGTGAATGAATACCGCGAATTTACATTAGTACAGGGAAATTGTCATAATTCAATTCTTATTCGTGTACTGTATGATGACGTTTATGCTTCATCCTAATAAATCCTCACGAAATGTTTGGAATCTCAATGGATCAAGCCTTGTAATCATTTTGTTTCGTCATTGTGGATTGAATGGATGATTTGGCAAAAAAGGAAAAAAACGGTTTTTTGGTTTTATCTTTATTCAATTTTTTTTTGCATTTGTTAGTTTTGCGTCAAGTTTTTGTGAGACGAATCCAAAATGTATATAATTATGATCGAAACTAATTTTTTTTCAATAAAGCCAAAATTAAACCAATAAACTAATTTATTTTGGTTATTTTTGGTTTTATTAAAAAATGTATTAGTTTGGATCATGATTTTATACTTTTTGGATTCCCCTTGTCGAGACGAATCCATAAACCACGAAAATTTGATGAAAAACTAACAAATGCAAAAAAAATTGAATAAAGACAATGAAAAACCAAAAAATCGTTTTTTCCTTTTTTTCCAAATCAAAAATCATTTTAAGGGGCTAATTGGATTTTGAAATCTCAATGGATCCAACCGTATAATCGTTTTATTTCGTCACTGTGGATTAAATGGAGTAAATCATTTTAAGGGGTTGATTGGATGCCTCTTTGTCAACTTTTCACAATGACATTGTGTTTGGCTGTGAATCGAAAAATGAGTTTTGCGAGATTGTATTTTGGTTTTTTCAATTTAGAGAGCAAAAGTGAGAAAGAGGGCAAGATCATGCAAAATGGGGGTGTGAAAATCATTTCCCAAAGTATATCTCTATATAATTTTTTAACTTGTTTTATAAAATTAAACTGCACATTGACTACTTTAATTTAGTGCAAAAAATATGAAATACATTAGACAAAATTACATTTTTTAACATTCAGAAAAATACAAGTTTCCTAAAAGGGACATTTAAAAAGAGACGCAAGGAGTAGTATTTTTTGGGTAAATTTCACTAAAACTACCTGATTTTTTCATTAATGGCAGAAACCTCATCCACCCATGTAGTTATAACGTTCATTCATTGACACCTAACCAATTCTTGGACAAAATAAGTGATGGAATTAGCCAAAAGTAAGTTATTGACAAATTTACCCTTTTGGTAGTAAAATAAATTAGAAAAAAACTCAATTTTGAGTATTTTTTTTAAGACCCAAAAGTAATAAACTTGTCCTTTCTGACCAAAACGGTTCTTTCAATGATTTAAAAATAAAGGGATATCCCTTTATTTAATAAAACAACTCTTTCGATGAGTTAAAAAAAGTGGTTTTGATCCAATATAAGTTGCCCCTTTATTTTCATTTTGTCATTTAGCTTGTTTGGCTCTCTTCCCCCAAAAAATTCCAAGAAAATGCATTTTTGATTTTTGATGGAGAGCAGAAGACAAAAGTAGGGGACAATGAGCTTTTTAACTTCTCATTTTTCACTTTTCTAAAATTGTTAGTATAAAAGATTTACGGAATGTATTCTGCACATATTTCGTTTAAAGGAAAAATTATTGAAATGGTCCCTGTAGTTTCATCCGAGTCTCGATTTAGTCCCTCTAGTTTCAATTGCACTCTAACGAACCCTATAGTTTCAATTTTGGTCGAATTGAGTCCCCAACATTAACTTCCTTTAGCAGATTAGACGGAAAACCCAATTTGGGGATTTTTTGAGGGTCAAACTCGTCTTTTCACCCACCCTTCTTCTTCCCCAATTTGTAACCCTAACCCTAACCCTAAAAAAAACCTCTTCCTCTTCTCACTCAGTTTCTCTTCTCTCCTCTCAATCCCGTCCTCCCTCTCTCTCTCTCTTGACCTCATCAATCTCACAAAAAACCCAAAAATTTCTTCAACCCATGGCCGATTCCGGCCAAACCGAGCCACAAACAGCCTCCACGGAGGCGGACGACGGCGGTACAGGGGTGGAAAAGCCCCAATCTGAGTTAAAAACTCATACCCATAGTCCGGACGGACTAGTTGGGCCACCGAGCAACACCACCAGTCGGGTGGTGACGAAAAATGACGGCGACGAAGCCCAGATAGCCATGAAAGGGACCAACGAAGCCCAAATAGCAGTGACAGGAGCAGTAAGTAGGGTTGGCCATTTCATTCGATCCGTCCGAATCCGATCCGATCCCCGATCCGAACAGATCGGCAATATGGAGATCTGTTTGGAGATTGGATAAGATATGGAGATTTTTTTAAAAATGTTTGGGGATCGGGTAGGGGGTGGAGATAGGTATGTCCCCGCCCCGAATCCGTTCCCCGATCCATCCTCGCCCCGCCCCGTCCCGTCCCGTCCCCGAATCCCTGAAATATAGGGGTCTATTCATGAATTATGAAACTTTGGGGTCTCACTGAATTTTTTCCAAACATATAGGGTCACACTAAACTTTGGGGTGTCACTGTAATTATTGTTCTAGGGTTAAGTTCTACGTATTGTTCTTCTTTCACTGTATTTCATTTGCAAGCGGGACGCACACTGAGAAGGATCCTATCCTATCCTCCCACGTCGTGCCTCCATCACTTCGCCAATCTCCAAACTTGACCGTCGTGATCAGCCTCTATCTCCGACGACCGACCACCTGCTACCGATTCGTCTATCGGAATCTCAACTCTCACCGTGTGTAAGTTGTTCTCTCTCTCTCTCACTCTCTCTCTCTCTCTATGGAGTCAAATTGGTTGTTGCCCAAAAAATTGTTTGTAATAATACACCAAAATCCAAACAGACTATTGCCCAGAAAATTGAATGAAAAGCACATGAACATGGCCTAAAACATGTATAATTTATCCAATAATTGACTCAAGACATATGTGAGAGGTTGTAAGTATTCTACAAGGTTACTTTATTGTTTAGTGGGACTAGTTATCCTACTTCCAATTTATTTTTTCCAGATGTGTGTGACATTAAAGTAACCTTGTCTGAGTGGGCTTGTTGTGGGATTGATTTGGTGGAGGAAATGGCCGACAAGATGATTGAGAAATATGACAAGTATTGGGATAATACACATGGATTTTTGGGAGTATCAGTGGTATTGGACCCAAGGTTCAAGATGACCTTGATTGATTATTACTATAAGATGATATACGGGGAGGTTCTTGGCGAAGAGATGGCGGAGGCCATTCGGACACGTCTTTATGACTTGCTCACATTGTACCAAGGGAAAACAAACAAGAATCGTGGAATCTCAACTACTTCAAGCAACTTAAGCAAGCCGCCCACTACCTTTGAAATAATTGTAGTCTTTTTTCCTTTTAAATAATTGTGTATGATATCCAGGGGTTGCCCAACGATTGGATTTTAGGGAAAATGATTTGTAATTGGGCTTCTACTACTGCTATTTACTTGCAACTCTAGGGAAAATGATTGGATCCCCGAATCCCCGGTGTGGATCCCCGTTCTCCATTTGGAGTGGGGATGAAGAATGAAATAAAGCCCCGTTGGAGATTGGGTAGGGGATGGATATGGGTAAGGGGTTTGGGGATTGGGGGTGGAGATAGTACTCTCCAGCCCCGATCCGTCCCCATGCCCATCCCTAGCAATAAGTAGCAATGGGTCGGCTCAATCGGCAGTGGAGAGGGGCGGCGGTGCCCAAGTGACTGCGGTAGGGGCACCACTGAGCAAATCCAACGCTCAGGGGGTGCCAGAACTTGTTGGTGCTTACTGAACTACAACGGGAAGAGGCGGTGAGGCTCCGACGACGGCGGAGAGAGTGGGTGGAGCTCCTGTGATGGTGGTGGAAGTATTTCAGAGCAGATTTAGTGCCCAAACAGTACCATGAGTGATTGACAGTGACCCAAGGGCGGTGGGTATGGCGGTAACAGGTGGTGGTGCGGTTCAAATGACGATGGGGATGGGCGGTGAAGGTCAGACAATGATGCTCTGTTAATTTCAAAAGTAAAGAGTGATGACTTGTTAATGGGTGTTGTTGATAATTTACCAGTAGAGGAGAAGAGAGAAACTGAGTGGGAAGAGGAAGAGGTTTTTTTTAGTGTTAGGGTTAGGGTTACAAATTGGGGAAGAAGAAGAGTGGGTGAAAAGACGAGTTTGACCCTAAAAAAATTCTAAAATTGAGTGTTCCGTCTAATCTGCTAACGGAAGTTAACGTTGGAGACTCAATTTGACCAAAATTGAAACTACAGGGTTCGTTAGAGTGCAATTGAAACTAGAGGGACTAAATCGAAATTTGGGTGAAACTACAGGGACCATTTCATAATTTTCCCTTTCGTAAATAAGGCTCGTCTCAAGCTGGACTTTAAAATCGATAAATCCAGGGGTACCGACGCCCCTGGTATTGACGGCGTATCGATGGCGTCGGAGACCCCCTTGTGGGTCCCCAACGGTTGATCTGATCCGTCCATTCATTCCAGAATTGAATTCCGAGTGGGTCTACGCGAGAATCATCTCAATCGGACACTCCTAAGTGCTCGATCCAAAATCACCCCATTTCGTTCAAAATTTTTTGAACGAAATGGGGGGTTGATTTTGGATCGAGCACTTAAGAGCGTTTGATTGAGATGATTCTCGCGTGGTCCCACCAAAATTTGATTTTGGAAGGAATAGACGGCTCAGATCGATCGTTTGGGCATCCTTTAAAATGCTAAGATGGGCACCACTTAAAGGCCTTCAATGCCAGCAATAATTTTCCGGATTTGGCAGTAGCCAAACTTTACACTTGGCAGGGTTGGCACTGCCCCCCTCTGGATTGGTGTCCAAAATCTTCCAGACACAATCTTTTCGCTAAGACTAACGTTTGATTGATGAAAAGGTGTTCCAATCAGAAAAAAAGAAAGGATGATTCTGTGTTGGCATTGTATCAAAAAAATAATGTGGGTAATAACAAAAGTAAACCCATTACATTTTTAGAGCACATATTTTAATCCCATCACTCGTTTATAGAGCTTGCAAAGTAATATCTGTGTTTGGTTGAGAGTTTTGAAAAGAATATTTTGAAAAATATTTTTGAGATAGTGTTTGGATGAATTTTTGGAAAAAGTAAAAATTAGAGATAGGTGTAATAATTAGAGAGAGATAGAGAGAGAAATGAGAATAATGATTGAATATAGGGGTATGAGTAGAGAGAGAAATGTGATTAATGATTGGAGAGATGAGAGATGGGAAAAGAATCTTTTTAGAAAATTTTTTGGAAATGTAAAGTGAACAAAGTGAACTATTCCAGCTAAAAAATGGGTTTTGCTAGTTACCACCCTAAGGGTGGTCCAAAATTTTGAATAAAGAAGTACTCCCTCCGTCCGGATTTGTTGGTCCATTTTGGGGATTCCAACTTTTTTTCCATTACCTTTTGAGTTTGTTAATTTCCTATTTTATCCCCAATCCCTCCATTTAATACTCCCTCAATTCTAATTTGACTACAAAATTACGTGCAATTTTCAAACTAAAAAATAATGTAGTTACAAAAAGAAAAATTTAATCAATATGGATCTTGTTTGATAGATCTCATTGAGAACTTTAATACGGTGCAAAAAAATTTCAAAAATGTAAACACATTATTTAAAAAAATTAGTTTTTGAGTTGTTATTTTAAGTTTTAGAAAAGGGTCAAAAAAGTAAATTTTGCATACTTTATCCTTTAACTTTTGAAAATGGACAAACATTTTAGGACTTGAAAAAGTATGTTTGTGGACCAACAAATCCGGACGGAGGGAGTACTTTCAATCACCTCTGAGCCAATAGGGCTGATTATACGTGGGTCCCCTCCCTTAAATTCTTGTACCTAATCTGCCATGCCAGAGTGTCAGCAGTCCCCCTTTCCTTCGTCCCTCTCTCTCCTCTCTTCTCCCTCTTTCCTACTTTTGCCGATGGTGGGTCCATTTGACTGTAACTCCTGCTGAAGTTACAGTTCACTTCTGGCGTAGCTTCTTCAAAGGGCAAAGTTACAGTTGATCAAAGGTAACTACACCACTACATGGGAAAAAAAAATGAAAATGTCTGTCAAATGTCCTAAAATCTGACTA
>CM029276.1:3260128-3295281 GCA_016920895.1 Vaccinium myrtillus
AATGTAAAAGTGTAAAAGTGGACAAAGAATAAAGTAAAAGTGGAGGATAATTTTGGAAAGTAGAGGTAAAAGTTAATGTGAAAGTGTAAAGTGGATGAAAAATGAATTAGGAAATGTATAATGATGATGTTTCTTTAAGTAATTTCTAAAATACTGAACACATTTAAAAGGGACGGAGGAGTATCAATAAATGATGTATTAGGATTTAGGATTAGAAATATGATCTTTAAATATTTCGTAATACTTTCGGGCGACGGTAAAATACAAACAATGAGTGATCCACAAAATTAGGAAAGATATTAATGTTTGGTGGTACACATTTTTAATTTTAAATTTTCACAATTTAAAAGAAGGAATGTTGTTTGACATGACATTACTTCCACTTTCAAATTTTACTTCTTACTTCCATTATTTATGAAATTTGAGGAAGTTGAAAATCTCAACTTTCACTAGAAGTTTGCGGTGACCAACCATTTTGTCATTTTGGAAACTTTAAGATTTATACCATAATACATTTTCTTTAAACCCACCACCACCACCCACCACCACCCCACCACCACCACCTCCGGCCACCACCCACCACTAGCCCGGGTTGAAGATCAAAAAGTTTTAGAAGTGTTGACCAATATTTTGTCATTTTGGAAACTTTAAGATTTATATGCATAATACATTTTCTTTTACCTTTTTTGTTGCCTAGCCCGGGTTGCTAAGATCGGGGCTTGTTGGGTTTACTCAAGCCTACTCTACCACGTAGTGTGGTGACGATATTTTATTTGTGATGATTATGACTTATATGATACGATATCGTCACGCAGACTCCAGGAGTACCAATAATTAGTCTCATCTTTGGCTATGGAATTGGATGCCAATAGTTGATACTTTTTTTTTTTGAACTGCAAAAGGGTTGGATGAGGCGCCAACGAAGCTCCCATGGGCTTGGCCATTTGGGGTTCCGATCCGTATGAAATGTCCGATTAAGCATATTCTTTGTCCAGAATAGACAAAAATGTCACCACAAAGACTATCAAGAACTAGTTGGCCAAAAACTCTCTACGGAAATTTACACAAGTCCCAACAATGGCATGAGAGAGATTCGAATCTGAGAGGTTTGTGCACGAGAAAGGAGGGGAATTTTATCCCACGCCAACTAGGCTACCACCTCAGTGGTCCAACAGTTGATACTTGATAGTGCATTGGTGGGCTTCCACAGTTGATAGTGTAGTTGGCCGCCCTTGTGGTTGTGGGAGAACGTATCTATCAACTTTGTATGCCAAAAAAGAGTTCATGGTTCGTCCACTGCTTTTTTTTTTTTTTGGCTGCACAGAAGAGTGTGAGAGACACCAATTGCTTTCTTTTTCCTTTTTGTCTTCCTTTTTTTTTGAATTCTCCTTTTTTTTCTTCTTTTGACTTTGAGATTGGAAAAAATGCATTAAACGGTTCACTGATTCACGAACAGTTAAGTCCAAATTTTACAATGTAATGTGTGTAGAACATTCCGAAAATAATTATTCAATATTAAATGTAATTATTCATGAATGCTATCAATGTAGAAGGTGTGTTTATTCAGGTTTAATGAATAATCGTGATTGTTGAATTCAAAAGTAAAAGGCGCGTGTGCCCACTCAGGTTTTGTGAATATATGTGACCATTGGAATTAAACGATGTGATTCTTCGTGATGGACACAATAATTAATTATACAATCAACCAACAAATTATAATATGAACTTATAATATAATATACCGGGAGGGCTTCTAGTCAATGATCCCTAACTTTACTTAAAGTCAGGACCTCTCCTTTCCCGATTGAATTTTGATTATCCGAACCATCCAATGTGTTTAGAATGTGTTTTTAAGGGCCCCCACGAGGAATAATAAAAAAAAAAGTCTGGGAAGGGCTTGATTCGAGCAGTTTTTGATAAAAACTACATATGTACAGTTTTATCAAAAACCACTCGGATCAAGCCCTTCCTGGTCATTTTTTTTATGATTCCTCGCGAGAACCATTAAAAACACATTGGACGGTTCGGATTATCAAAATTCAATCAAAAAAGGTGAGGTCCGAACTTTAAGTAAAGTCAGGGATCCCTAACTAGAAGATTAGCCATAATATAACTATATAAACTTATAAAATTATAATATAATATATCTATATATGTGAACGGGGGTGGGGCGGGGATCGAGGAGGGGATTGGGGAGGGGACTGACTATACCATCCCCTACCTAATCCCCGAATTTTAAAAAAAAAAATCCTCATATCCTAACTGATCCCCGAATCCCATACCCATTCGGGGAGGGGACGGGTTGGATCGGGGAGGGTTGGCCGAGATGGCCATCCTACTCCATAGCTTCTTTTGGTCTTTCTCTCCCTTTGTGTTTTTCTGTAAAGTGGAAGTGTTACATGACATATTCTATAGAGTGAACAGTTTGGATTATGTTTTTAAACTCGGGACGCCATCCAAAAGGCACAACAGGGTCCTGAGTCTCTTTCTGATCTACATCAAACGACTTCATGGAGGCAAAAGAGATGGGGGGTGAGAGGAGGGAGGAGGGATAATTTCTAGTACGAAACGTCATTGATTTTTCTCTTTTAGCTTGGTGTCATTGAATTTTCTTACAAGCAAAATGAAACAAATTTGGCATCATTAATGAATATTCTCTCTCCTAATCCAATCATCAAACATAAATTCACTAGAATGAAAGAAAGTTCATTGCAACACATTAAAGACCCTCCCTCCTGCAATCTCTCTATTTAACTCTCTATTTGACATTTTCAGAGTTACCAAAAACACAATTTTCAACAACTTGTCGAAAATAAGTAGCTACTCCTTCCGTCCGTCTTTATTGGTCAATTTTTTTAAATCCGTGTCATTTTTTTTTTTACTTATATCTTTCAATTATAATGGTTTTCATGGTTTTGCGAACTTTCTATTATAGACTAATTGAGATCTATCAAATAAGATCCATATTGCATATTTTTTGATATTCATATTGGAAAACACAAGCAATAAAAATGACACGGGTTTTAAAAATTGATCAACAAAGATAGAAGGAGGGAGTATATGTTTTTGAAATTGTATATGTTGTTCATTCATTGAAGAAAAACACTATTAGCTAATTGCGTTTCTGATGTCCTACTAACTTAATTTTTTTCGTGGGGTATTGTGCTTGTGAGGTTCTGTAGAGTAAACTGTTCGGATCTTGTTTTTTTAGCTTGGGATGTCATCCTAAATTTCTATTTTGGAGTATATTTTGCATATTGTTTTATAAGTATTCTAAAAAACATTATAAAATTTCGACAATTATTAAAATGCAGAAAAAATTTCATTCCGAAAACACTAAATTATGATGAATTATACCGTGTGATAATGATATTGCGTTCTTAAACGGTATAATAACAACAATGCTTGAGATTAATTTTTTAATTTATCAAAACAATCCCATAAAAACTCGAATGACTGAATTTAATCGTGAAAAAATCTTCGAACCAAAATTTCTCTTTCATAATGAGGTCGTTGATTTTTCTCCTTTAGCTTGGTGTCCTTGAATTTTCTCTTACAAGCTAATGAAACAGATTTGACATAATTATTTCCATTCACATAATCGAACATAGATTCATTGAAATGAAAGAAAGTACATAGCAACACTTTAATTAGGGGTGGGCAACAGGTAATTTCGTGTCATTTTCGTGTTATGTATAAGAATCTTATTAATAAACCCTCAAAATATTTTTCAACTCATCAAATTTTCGTGTCATGTTTCAGGTCGTTTCGGATTTGTGTTGTCATTTCACGCTAAAAAGCCCTATTTTTAGCTAAAATTTTAGGTTTTTTACTTGACAGTTTATCAAACTAATGTCTAATGTATAAAATTACGCATAAAAATGTTTATTTTTAGCTCAATTATATAGATTTATTTTATTTTTTCGTGTTAGGCATGCCCACCCCTAACTTTAATGACCCTGCCTCCTAATCCAATCACACAATTTAATCTATCCGACTGTAGTTTTCAGAGTTACCGAAGAAATATTTCAACAACTTGTCAAAAATAAAAACACGCCGAAGTTCATTTCGCATTATATTTTCATCAATAAATGATTTATTTGAATTATAAATATTTCTTGTAATGCTTTTTAACAAGAGAATTTTAATTTGCCATCCTATTACAATATTATCTTTAGGATGTCACCCTATGAGATTTGAATATTTATGATTCCATCTTGTAAATGTAAATTGGACCTTTATGCCCTTTATTAAGTCCATTATTAGTAATATGTAGAGGGTTTTTAACTTCCTAAAAGATAATTATATTTTCCTTAATTATATCATTATCTACATGGACGTTATAGATTCTGGAGATTGAATCCATTCAAAGAAAAGCCATCATAATCCATAATTCCCTTCCATCCTAATCCATTTTTCCCTTCTTTTTTTCCGTACTTCTCGCGAGATTGAATCCATCTCCCCCATTACCCCACCTCCAAATAGAAGCCATCCCATTATCCTTCTTTTTCGGGGGAAAAAAATACAGAGAAATGAAAATGTCAAAATGGGAAGCGATTAAGAGTCGGAGAAAGACAACGGCGAAGCGAAGGGGTAGAAAAGTAGAGAACAAGTCGAGTCCTGAATGGCGGCGAACTCACTAGTGCAAAACCTCCACCCGCACGAAATCCCCAGACATTCTAAACCCAAACCATATTACTTTTATTCGCAAAACCCTTACCAGTGCACGAGATTGCCGATTCGGAAGTGGCTTGATTTTGTCAGTTGCTATTTCATATCCTTCTTCGTTGTTTGTGTTTTGTATATTTGATTCACCATGATTTCATCCATGTGGCATGTGGTGGTGGTTGTTTTGTTTTGTATGGTAATGGTTGGTTTCAGATCTTGGGTTCTGGATTTTGTTAAGGACTGTGCTATTTTTTTTCAATTCAATGTTGATTTTTTTTCCCGATTCAAGGCTAGCGTTTTTCTTCGATACAATAAAAATGGTAAATTAATAAACCATATTCACATGCCTTTTAAATGATGGTTTTCATTGATTTACCATTTTGGTGATTTAATACAGCAAAAGTGGTAAATCAGTAAACCATGTTCACTGTATAAATAAACGACACGTGAACATGGTTTAATGATTTTCCATATTGGGTGTTTTGATACAATAAAATATGGTTTATTGGTTTACAACTTCCTCACTTCGGCGATTTGGCATAGTAAACATGATAAATCAACACATTATTCAACCATGTTTTTTATGGTTTTGGCTTGGGTTGTGGTTTTATAGTGCATTAACCATATGTTTCATGGTTTTTCTATGGTTTTTTTGTAGCGCATTAATCTACCATGTTTGTGGATTACTACGAAAAGTGCATGAAATCAATTTCTTATGCCTCGTGTTTTTAGGTCAAAATGTCATGATTATTTTTTTCAATTTTTTTTCGAGATTTTAGGTGTGATAAGATTAGGAGAGAGAATTATAAGATTAAGAAAGAAAGAGTTTTTTTTTCAAGATAGAATATATATATATATATATATAGAGAGAGAGAGAGAGAGAGAGAGATTAGGAAAGATTAGGAGAGAAATATCAGAAAAATTAGGAGAGAAAAATATTAGGAAAATCAGGAGAGAGAAAGGGTATTTTGGGGTTTATTTGAATTTCAGGATGGAATCATAAGTATTCAAATCTCATAGGATGAAATCATAATGATCTTTTTTGTACAGGATGTCAAATTAACTAACAAATGGGTTACTTTTAAAATTTCTCCAAAACAAGTTCTGAAGCTTGGCAAAAAAAAAAAAACTGAAAAGTTATTTACAAGCCTAATCGTGAACAAATGCACTCAAAAGAACCCTAAATCATAGGTCCACCAAATTAGAAAATATTACTAATTTCTGGTACCTTTAATCATTGAATTTCGTCTTACAGGTCATTTGCAAGGTATTATTTGACATGACATTAATGAATTTTCTCTTATGGTCTAGGAAACAAAATTCACTAAGAAAAACCAAAATCCATCCACTTGGCCTTTTTGTGTGTGTTTTCTCTATTCAAATTTATCTCACATTTGTTAATTTCACGTCAAATTTTTTTGTATTATAAGTTATTCTTTTCGAGAAGAATAGACAAAATAAAAAGTTATGATCCAAACATAAATTTGTTTGAATAAAAACAAATATCAGTCAAAAGCCAGATTTTTAGCTTTATTCAAAGAATTTGAGTTTTTCTTTTTTTGATAAAAAAAATATTGAGTTTGGATTATAATTTTTTACGTTTTCAATTGCTTTTATCAAGAAAAACCAATAATCTACAGAAGTTTGAAGAGTAGCTAACAAGTGCAAGAAAAATTTGAACATAAAAAAGGGAAATGCTAACGGGGGCAATGTTGCACCCGTTAAGGGTACAAATTAAAAGTAAACTTGTGGGTCCCACTTTTTTTTATAGGGTCTTGCTAACGGGTTCACTTGGAACCCACAAGTTTACTTTTGTACCCTTAACAGGCGCAACGGTGCACCCGTTAGCAAGACCCTATTAAAAAAGTAGGACCCACAAATTTACTTTTGTACCCTTAACGAATGCAATGGTGCACCAGATGCTGGTGATCAATCCCTGTAGAGCGCGGAGCTCCCCTAATGATCGCATGCTAGCCGTCCATCTCGGCAATCAATGGTCTGAATGGACGACAATCGATGGTTCGGATGGGCCATCTAATTTTTTTTTGAACGGCTTAGATGCGATCACTAGGGGCGCACTCCAAGTAGGGATGAGCATGGGGACGGATTGGGGCCGGAGAGTACTATCTCCACCCCCAATCCCCAAACCCCTTCTCCATATCCATCCCCTACCCAATCCCCAACGGGGCTTTATTTTCATCCTCCATCCCCACTCCGAATGGGGAACGGGGATCTCCACGGAGATTTGGGGATCCAATCATGTTTTCTTAAAAAAAAATAGATTACTAGAAATATAGAATTCCAGTTACAAATTAAATACTAAAATCAAGTTACAAGTAGAGGTGTCAATCGGGTCGGGCTGGCACGAGCACGACACGGCACGGGCACGGTATGTTTATCGTTGGCATGGCACGACGCGGCACGGTATTCATGTGTAAGCGTAAGTGTTTGCCAGCTTCAATTCAAGTTGTATCAAGTATCAACTGGCCGGATTTCTAATTTGAAAACTAAAGAAACCACAAGTAAGATAGCATAAAAGAGTATTTAAGTATAGTGTGATCTTCAACTTCACATGAAACACTAAGATAAAGTAAAGTACGAAAAGTGAACTCAATCGAGAAGAAATTTTACACAATTGATTTCATCAATAGGAACAACAAAATCAACGACTCGATTGGAAAAATATTGTTTTTATTTTGTATATTTTTGTGTTTATTTTAAGGAATGCATATGATTGATAGTGAGTAGATGTCAACTTAGTAATGATGTATTCAAATTATAGTGATGCATTTCTTATTTAATCAGATTTATTGTATTACAAATGTCAATTATCAATAAAATGTTTGGAGAAAATTTAATGTGACCCTATGTGTTCGAAGAAAATTTAGTGGGAACAAAAAGTTTCATATCTTATGAATAGATCCCTATATTCGGGAATTCGGGGACGGAGCGGAGCGGGGCGGGGATGGATTGGGGAACGGATTCGGGGCGGGGACATGCCTATCTCCACCCCCTACCTAATCCCCAAGTATTTTAAAAAAAAATCTCCATATCCTATCCAATCTCCAACCAGATTTCCATATTGCCGATCTGTTCAGATCGGGGATCAGATCGGATTCAAATGGGCCGGAGGAAATGACCAACCTTAACTCCAAGGGTGATCACCGGATCCGTTAGCAAGACCTTATAAAAAAAAAAGCCAAGTGGCTTATCTAACAATGAAAAGACAATTTTACCCGTCAAATGTTGACCTGTCGTCACTAATGATGGTGCACTGTATTTTCCTCATTATATTAATGAAACGTGTTTGCATTATAAATATCACCCTCTATTACATTCCTACCCACATAGAGACAGTTGGGTTAGGAGTGGCGGGTGCGTATACATCTCTGGTTCTCATCTTCTAGAGAGAGAAGCGGAGAGGCGGAGAGAGAGAGAGAGAGAGAAGGGCATCGATCGATCGATCTATGCAACCGACGGAAATCACATCTGTTCCTTTCCTCCTCCCCATTGGATCGTCCACTCGTAACAATTTCACACCACCGATTCCTCTTCATACGATTTTCGCCACAACAACAACACCAATCGTATCATCGACTTTTCGGTTTTACGTATTATGAGCTGGTTTGATAAGCTGCGTTGCTCCTCCAATCTCAGCCGCTTCATTGCCGGCCTCTTGATCTTCATTCTCTATCACTCGTTTCAATTGATTTCCAATTTCTTGATTCCTATACAGCCGTAAAACAAAAATAAAATAAAATCATCCGTAATCTGTGTGATTTTCGTTTCGAATTCGACATCTTTCTGATTTGGTGGAGCTGCATTCGGTTTCGTCTCAAATGGAGTTCAAAGATTCAACCTTGGATAACTTTCTTGATGGTTAGTTAAATTACGATGCATTTATTAGCGTTGAATTATATAATTCGTGTTTAATGATTGCTCAATGAGTAGTATGCATGTAGCAGTTAGCTCTTGTAATTGGTTTACATATCTACTGCTAATGCGTTATAAGTATGATTGTTCACATTGTGATGAAGCTGCAGTATGTTGACTTTTGATTAAGGTGATTAAGGGTGAGTATCAGTTTGCCTTGAAGACCGTCGGTATTTAATACTTTTAGAGATATTTTGTTTATTTTTTCGCCAAAATTTTCGGGGATAATTGTTCTTCTCAACTAGAGGAATCAGAGAAGTGTAAAAATATGGACTGGAATTATAACTAGTTCATATAAGATGACACTAAAGGCAAGAAAGACAATTGTTTCATACTTCTTTTTTTGGGTATTAGGTAATCTCTATTTATTGCTTTTCGTTGTAATATATTGCCTTTTGAACTCCTACTGTCTATATCTGTGATTAATTTAAATATTTTACCTGAATCTTGCAAAAATTTAGGAAAACGAACAGAAGTACCGAAACATTAATTTAGCCCCTAGCGCGCTTAATAATTTTTTCAATGGAATTAATTAGATAGCAAAAAAAATGTTTGGTTACCATTTTTAAGCAAAGTTTTACGGAATACTTTGGAAATATGGTTTAGGAAACAACAACAAACGACATTTTAATTACCAAAAAAAAACAAATGACATTTTCATATTGCATTAATGTTCAAGGGAAGTAGTTTTTGGGATTTTTTTTCCCCTCTTTTTGAAAAAAAAGATCTTCTAGAAAAAAATCTGCCCAGAAATATGTTGCCTAACAGCTTTGTGGTTTTTCTAAAAAGTGAGAACAGAAATGGAAAACAGAAGAAAGCAAAATATGTATAAATTTGTTGCCAAATTGTACAGAAAAGAAATGGTTAAAACTTCTGCCATACCTACAAAAAAATTCTTCCCCAAGAGGAAGTTTAGGTAGTTCATATATCATGGGTTTGGACGCTTAGTCGTTGGTTTCAACTTTCAACAATGGGGTTGATACATTTGCACTGAGAAATGATATGCGGGACAATGGTAGCTTAACTTATGCCAACAAGTTATGATCGCAACATCATTCATGTATTTTGAGCTTGCTATTTTGAATCAATTAAGTGTTAGGACCATTACTAGTAATTTGTAAGGATCATGCAAAAGACATGTTTGGTGATAGACGTGAAAACATCTTTTGGGCATCTTTGGATCCTAAGTTGCAGATTATTGATTTCAGTTAGAAAGATCGGATTTATCTTAGATTGAGAACTGGCAATGAGTCAGGTTTAGCTAAGTGCATATTAATCTGAAACCAATCGAATAGTTCATCTTGGTTGCAATAGTTTAAGTGGTCATGACTAGCCATCTTTTATTTTTTCTCATAAGTGATGTTCTCTGTTTTTGGTTCTTAGAGTTAATTTATTCCTCAATGGAAGTCCATTTCCCTTGCTGATATATATTTTGTTTGATGAGTAGGCACATTTGCCTCTCACATTGAGAGGCAAAATGGTTCCCTTCCTTCAGTCATTGTGATTGGTGGTGGTATTTCAGGGATTTCTGCCGCACGTACCCTCCACGATGCTAATATTAAGGTGGTTATATTACTAACCTTGAAGTCTCTTCAAATTCCAAATAACGATCTTACTAGTTGTGTCCCAAAGTAGTAGTCCCCATTTCCTATCTGCATGCCCCAAGTTGCTATCGATTGCTAAAATTCACAAGTCAATGTATTTCTGGATTCCCAACTAAACTTCTGTTAAAGTTTCTAATCTTTTAAGAAGTCAACACTGAATGTGGAATAGAACAATGTAATATAATTCCCAGCTTACAAAACTATGCTCATTTTCGAAGTGGAAGTTTTTCTTTTGTTACGGAGGGAGTAAAAGATTTATCTGGTTATAAAATGGACTTACTGCTATGATTGTGTTCAGGTACTGTTGTTGGAGTCGCGGGATAGAATTGGTGGCCGTATCCACACTGACTACTCATTTGGTTGTCCAGTAGACATGGGAGCCTCATGGCAAGCTTCTACTTGATATTTGTCTTTTGTTTAATAGATGAGCAAGACTTTCTATGCAGGGATTGTTTTGATGTCATTGGTGTCCTGTTTGGTTAACTTGTCGATTACTCTCTTTTTTTCCCCCATCAAAAGCATGATTGGTTGATTTGGAATTTGAAGTAAAAAATTTGTCGGTCCCCAACTGCACTTCAAAAATATTGGTTTTACGTAGTTACTAAATTTTACAGTAAGCTTTGTGGTTTGTAGTAAAAAGTTTGTTAGAGCAACCTCACTTCACCGATTTGTTGCGCAAGATTTTCATACATAATAAATTGTAAAAGCAATTCCAAGTCCTTTATGCCAAGTTGCTAACTCTAATATTATGGGCATTTTCAAACCTACAGTTTTTTACATTTTCTACTATCAAGGCTTTGAAGATTCCTATTTTTTTTTTCTCTTTATGAAAAATTTCTGCAGTTTTTCCCATGTTTACAAATGCTGTTTCCTAATTAGCCTTATTTCTATACCAGTTAACATGTTCTTGCAAATAAGTCCCACTTGCCTTATAAAAACATTGATATAATGTGTAACTGCATGCCTTGCGCTGATTTGTGCATGAAAGGATGCCTTAATGATTGTCATGATGCAAGAGACAATTACCTTTTATGTATTGGTGGTTTTGCTCATTGCCTTTCTATTGTGCCTTATTCAGGTTACATGGTGTTTGCAACGAAAATCCTTTGGCTCCACTGATACGTTCATTGGGGCTTACATTATATCGTACCAGTGGTGACAACTCTGTTTTGTATGATCATGACTTGCAAAGGTAATTTGCGGACTATTTCTGTTTCTTTCTTGAGTATATTTGACATTTGTTAGATGAAGCAGCAGGTGAGGTGAATTTTTTCAAGAAGGTAAAAGTTTATTGTTTTACTTACAACCATTTGGTTAAATATTTCTTCGTAGTTCCCTCCATTTTGGGTGTTTTGCAGACTTTCAGGCCCCTGACCTTCATCAATTGATTTCTTGTTCAAAATGCTAGCCTTAAATTTTCTATTTGGTCATCGCTTTTGTATTTTCTGTGTTGGTGATAAAGAGCTTCAAAGATAGGTTAATTAGTTCTGCATAAATTTTTTAATGATTGTCTATTAAAACTGAAAATAAGGATTGGCCTGAGCGTTATATACGCTGGAATCGAGGCTACCATGTGTCTCTAAATTAGCAGAGCGATACAACACCATGGGTCATGACTGTTTCCCATGTTCCCTAGTATTATTGCACTTCCTTGTGTCTTTAGATAGAAGTACAATATTAAGGATCCAGATTTGGTTGTTTCAGCTATGCACTGTTTGATGTGGAAGGTGGTCAAGTTCCTCAACAGATGGTAATTGAAGTTGGAGATGTATTCGTGAGAATTCTGAAAGAGGTAAGCTTTTTACTGTGGAAAATCTGGACTACTCTGTACTCTGTCCCATTGCATTGGACAAGTTACTCATTGGTCTGTTGACATCTATAGACGGAGAAAGTGAGGGATGAACACCCAGTTGACATGTCCGTTCTTCAAGCAATTTCAATTGTGTTGGACAGGCATCCAGAATTAAGGTATTAAGAATATAAAGTGTAGGATGCACAGAGTTGATATTTTTGGTGCTATTGGATTTATTGGTTGTTACAATTTGTTCATAACGTAGACAAGAAGGGCTTGCCCACAAAGTTTTACAATGGTACGTATGTAGAATGGAAGCATGGTTTGCTGTAGATGCGGATATGATCTCGTTGAAAACCTGGGATCAGGCAAGTTAAACTTTTGGATCTTTGTATGATCTTTATAGTTTATAGGCTGATTGTCTTTAACTTTTCTGCTCACGTTTAAAACGAATTCATTTAATGATAGTTCAAGTTATATGGATAGCTTCCACAATCCCTTGTGCGTCCTGTGTGTTCCTGAATTTTATTAAAGATGTATTTACCTACCAAATTCACCATGTTTTAGTAGATATAAATGTCTTCTTATGCATATTTAAAGTTTTAACCATCCACCTGGACTTTCCATCCATACCAGAGGGATAGTTTTAGAGCAACAATATGGGTCGTACTTCAAGGGAAGGATGTAGAAAGCATTTTTTTTCTGAAAGCATGCGCAGAAGTCAATGGTTTTGCATGAATTAATTGGAAGTCAAATCTTTGTTTTATTACACTAATTAGCTGTTACACACATGAATTGCTTACTCAATAGAGGATTACTACTGGATGTGCAGGAGCATGTTCTTTCTGGTGGTCATGGACTAATGGTGCAAGGTTATCACCCTGTAATTAAGGCTCTTGCGAAGGACATTGATATACGCCTGAATCACCGGTAGGCTTGCATATTTTTTGAATGGAAGACTGTTTTCTGGTTTCATTTTTACTAAGTTATGATCCAACTATGTGTGTCCTCATGATAGGAGAAATTATCAGATAGGCAATGAGAATTAAAGATAAATAAATTAAAATTAACTTAACTTAAATGCAGTCACATTTGACGTCTTTGTTGGTCAGTTACTGCAAGAATGGCAACAATAAGCAATGAAACTATTGGGCAGGGTTATATTATGCACATTCAAAGTTATATAAATTTGTGTTAAAGCATCCAACTCAAAACTAATCGGTAATGAGTGGAGAAAGCCGTCCAGGCTCATATACTAGTTTTGGAGGGGTATTAATTAACCAATGTGGGACAAGCTCTAACACTCCCCCACATATGTGACCCTTGACCCGCACATGGAGAGAGACAACGGATCCTCAACATTGGGATCATAACGTAAGCCGGTGCACTTATGGCACGAACAATGGGGAAATAACCAAGAGAGTTTTGTCCAAAATCCTCCGAAAACCTAGCTCTGATACCATGTTAAAGCATCCAAATCAAAACCAATTGGCAATGAGCGGAGAGGCCGCCCAGGCTCATATACTAGTTTTTGGAGGTATTAATTAACCAATGTGGGACAAGCTTTAACAATTTGCTTGCAACTTCCTTCCACACGCCTTACCCTCTGGCCTCTCCCTCCTAAGTTCCTAACCCTCTCAAAAGGGGTTAAACAATTCCTTCTTGTAGCTGCTCTAATTTGGAAAAGGTTGCCCATAAATTAGCTAAAGACATTAATGAGAGTTGAATTTTTGTTTTTCAATCATAGCTTGATTATTTTCTAGCTAATGCAAGACAAATGCACTAATTTTACACAAGTAGAAGTATATGAACAAACATAATTACTAAAACCTTATGTGGGTGAGAAACTTTATATTTTCAAGGACTGTTTTAGATTTGTGAAAAAATATTTTACATGAGTAAAAGTAATGAACAAACATAATTATGACAGCATTATGTGGATGAGCAATTATGTATTTTCATATTTTTTCCTGTTAGTAACAATTATAATTATTTCGCATTGATATGTTTTTAGGGTCACTAAAATATCCTATGGCGGTAGTAAAGCTATGGTTACGGTTGAGGACGGGAGGCACTTCATTGCAGACGCTGTCATTTCAACTTTACCCCTGGGGATCCTCAAAGCTAAATTAATTGATTTTGAGCCTAAACTGCCAGCGTGGAAGGTTTCTGCAATTTCAGATCTTGGTATGGGCAATGAGATCAAGGTCGCCTTGCGCTTCAATGACGTATTTTGGCCAACTGTGGAATATTTAGGCATTGCTGCACCCACATCTTATGCTTGTGGCTATTTTCTCAATCTCCACAAGGCAACAGGCCATCCTGTCCTAGTCTATATGGCTGCTGGAAGATTTGCTTATAACCTTGAGAAGCTATCTGATGAGGCCGCTGCTAATTTTGTGATGCTGCAGATCAGAAAAATGTTCCCCCAAGCTACTGAGCCAGTTAAGTTTTTTGATTTTTCTTATTCTGCTACTTGCAGTTCCTCTAGGCCTATACTCAACAATGTTTATGCGAATTATGGCTGCTTTGGATATGTAAATTGTGTGTACCCATGGATAGTACGTTAGTTCTTGTTCTTTCTTGAGAAACCAACGTGGGGTGGGGCTGGGGTAGTGAGGGCACATACGAGATGCATAGGTTGAAAGCTATGATTCCTCTAGATGTATGAAGTACCCACGTAAGACACTCAGATAACATTTTGAGATCCGTGTCCGACATGTTCATTTACGCATCACCTAGAAGAAAGGTATTTTGCAATTCAAGTATATAAGGAACTAGAGCTCCTATGTTGTGTGTAAATGCTTGGAGAGAGGTGCAAAAGCTCTCACTTTGACTCAAACTTTACTTCAACTTTAAGCGCCGTTATTTTCGTTAAAATAAAAGAATCATACTGAGATTTTGGTACGCCCGGATATCCTTAAGAGGGAATGTGGTTGGATCCAATTTTAGGATGCGTACTTGTACCTGCACAAGTATTCAAGACCATTTAACATAGGCCGTGCTCCTATGGGAGCGTCCATATGTGCTATATGAAACATCGTGGAAGAAATAGTTCTTTTAGTGCTATTTTTTTAATACGTTATAATATGATAAAAAATGGGAGGTTAATGTGACCTAGAATTTTTTAATTGTAAAATGTTAATAATACCAAGTACTATAATAAATCAGAGTGTTGTTTTGTCTATGATCTCACGGGAACTACATATTTTTCTTGTGATTTATTACTTCTTCTTCTGTTGCTTTTTGTATTCATACGTAATATGTTTGGGAACACCAAATTTTCTCCATGGGATTGGGGTTACAACCAAAATCTTGCTTTCAATGAAGGAATCAAAATTCTAGAGCAGATTTGCTTCGCCTCTTGCATTAATTGCGAAGTTCCTAACTAGTGCTTGCATGGCTGTTACGTGCAGGTTCAACATCTCGTATCACGTTGGGGGACGGATCCCAACTCACTTGGGTGTTATTCCTACGATGCAGTTGGGAAACCCCAAGATTTGTACGAAAAACTTCGTTTACCATTGGGTAATCTTTTCTTTGCTGGTGAAGCAGTTAGCCTGGAGAACGAAGGTTCTGTCCATGGGGCCTACTCGTCGGGAATTATGGCTGCCCAAAATTGCAGAAGGTATCTCTTCAAGAGACTCGGCAACTTCGAAAAAATCCAGCTCATTTCTGGGAGGGATGAAGATCTTGAAGCCACAGTTCCCCTCCAAATCTCCAGGATGTGAAATGTCTTCTCAATCTCATTCAAGCAATAGTGTAATCGCATTTGTTTGTAAAACTTCCATTTTTTTGTTAGATTTGAACACCTCGCGAGCAGGTACATTGGCCTGGTGAGGACAAAAAGAACCCTTTTCAGTCCAATTTGGCTGGTGGTGTATGACGGGAGAAAAACGATTTGAATTTTTACCTGTCCCTTTCTTTTCTTTACAACCGTTTGTTTCCATTTTCCACCTTCCAGGAAAGTGGCCGGAATGCAATCCAAGTCAACCAAATTTCAACTCTAGATAATGGTCCCAAAAGATTATTATATGCTTGGAATGGACTGCAACTCCGAAATAGTAAGAGTAATTTTCTATGATCAGCCCCAAGGTTACTCTGGTTAGACCAGACTCGATCAAAGAATATATATATACGCCCACTTTCCAGTCAAGGATCTCGGATTGGTTTTTTTTTTTTTTTTTTTTTTGGTGTTTTGAAGGTTTTAAAACTTGTTTTTGCATGATCCAAACCGTCCAATGTGTTTAAAAAGTGTTTTTAAGGGTTCCCGCGAGAAATCATTAAAAAAAAAAAAATACTTGGAAGAGCCAAATCCTAGCAGTTTTTGGAAGAGCCAAATCCTAGGAGTTTTTCACAAAAATTGTACATATACAGTTTTATGAAAAAAATGCTCGGATCAAGCCCTTCCCGGTATTTTTTTTTACGATTTATCGCGGGGGCTCTTAAAAACACGTTTTAAACACATTGGATGGTTCGGATCATAAAAAATATATCGGGAAGGTGGATCCCGGACTCCGGGAATCCTAGACTAGAAAGTCCCTCTCTCTCTATATATATATATTTGTGAATTCTCTGGTTCCGGAGTGGATGACATCTTTGATTAAATCGGGGAGGGAATTAGTTAAGGTACGCATAAGCTAGTTTAGGCACCCTGACCGTTCCAAAAAAAAAAAAGAGAATAACATCATATGATTGTTTTTGACCATTTGTTTACCCTCCAGAAGAGTCCTCATTTCTGGTGTTTGATGATTGTTTTTTACCATAGGTTTACCTTCCAGAAAAGTCCTCATTTATGGGGTGTGATTTGTTAAATAAGGCATGGCATGGTGTTTGTAACCCAATGGCATTTCTTGGTCCTTCTCTTGTGGGAGGTTAGGGTTCGAGCCCTTCCATAAGCATTTATGGTTTAGGACTATGGATAGCTTTTGGATCTCTTGTAGACTACTTGCTAACTTCCCTCAACCTCCATTGCTGCATGCCGCTTGAAAAAAAAAAAAAATGATGCAAAAGGAAAAAGGGAAGTGATCCCTAAGATGAATAAACACCAATACTTGATCAATCTCATCTTCAAAAAAATGAATCTCCTTAAAAAAAATGAAACACTTTACATATTGAGGCTTGCAAAATCAATATATTCAATCTCTTAAAAAAAAATTCAATATATTGAATCATTAAATAAAGTTGTATATGAATCTTATTTTGTGTCACAAAATATATGACACTCTGTGAATAGACTCGGACACATGCATCAAGAATTGCCTAATGTACAGAACAAATGACATAAACTTCCGTGGACGGACTCAGATTATTAACAAATGCCTAATCTTATGTTTTGACTAAAAAATAATTAAGTCAGATTATTAACAACTGATTTAAAAAAAAATAAAAATCGAAGTAATAACCTGGCTCTAGGGTTTGCTACGGATCTCAGAAATTAAGTCCTTGGGTGGAATTTTTAGGGTGGGTATTACGTGAGTACGTGAACGTTGCATCTAGGTCATTCAAAAGTGTATTGGACGGTCCAAATTAAAACTCTTTCTCACCTCCCTCCAGCTTTCTCTTTCTATAATTCAAAGATTCTAAAACCAAAATAAACGCGCAATCGAACACACGGCTACCACGTGCTACCTGCTCGGCATTGAAAAATTGGGCGTCCATGCTGCAGACGGCTCGTGTAACATTTTTGAACAAAACGGCTGTTCGCTTGTCGGCTTCTCTCATCTGCTGCCTCGATCCAAATCACCGACTTTTGTCATCTTCCTTGCTCACATTGCGCCTCGCAGTCGAAACCTCTCTCTCTCTCTCGTTCAGAGCTCTGGAAAATACCTCAAAACCAGTCGACAATCATGGCAACTATGGGACAAAACACGCTCAATGCTAAACTCGTGAGTTCTACATACCCAATCATACTTGCATCTTCATAATTCTCTTGCCTTTTTCTTTTCTGTTTATAATCTTTGATTTTGTCCTATGACGATTCATATCTCAGGTTCTACTCGGCGACATGGGCGCCGGAAAATCAAGCCTCGTCTTGCGCTTTGTCAAAGGCCAATTCCACGAATTCCAGGTACACGATCTTGCTTTTGCTGATATTTCCACGGTTTAATTTTTTGGTTATTGATTACGAATTCACGATGAGGATTCTCTAGGGTTTTGCTGATATTTGCAAGGTTTGATTTTTGTAGTAATTGGTTACGAGGAGGATAGTTAGTTATATCTTAATTTTTGAGTCTCCAGAGTTCTGCTGACATTTCCATGGTTTAATTCAGTGGTTGTTGAGTGCGATGAAGATAATTAGTTATTTTGATTGTGATTGTGGTGGTGGTGGTAGGAATCGACGATTGGGGCAGCGTTCTTCTCGCAAACGCTGGCGGTGAACGATGCGACCGTGAAGTTCGAGATCTGGGATACTGCGGGCCAAGAGAGGTACCACAGCTTGGCACCAATGTACTACAGAGGTGCAGCTGCCGCTATCATCGTCTACGACATTACTAGCACGGTTTGACCTATCTTCTCTTCTACTAATATACTTGGTCCTTGTTCTTCCTAAATAAATTACTGGTTTGGTATTTTTATTCATCGTTTCTGAATTTTGTAGATTTATGTCAAATTTGAAGTACTCCTTATTCGTCTTAACGAAAAATAGTCTGAAAAATAAACATTACAACCAAAAACAAAACAAAACAAAGTTCAGATGAAATAAGTTTGAAACAGCTATTTTTTGTCTTCAGTGTTTGTCTTATCTAAACTTTTTTTAACTTTGGTTTATCTGTCAAAACTTTTCTAATTCCTCTCGTGGCGAATGATTGGTCCTAAAATTTTTGACAAAAAACTAAAAAAGGAATTTCGAAAAGTAAATAATATCGAAGAAAGTACCCGGCCAAGATTTGTACGTAGTAGGGGCCGAACCATATGTATTCGTACATTAATGTGGGTATCCGGAATACCCCTCCTCCGCAATACCTCTCCGGATGCCCCTCTGAGACACCTCTTCTAAGGCATTCCTCCAAGTCACCTCCTCTGAGACACCTCTGAGGCATTCCTCCGAGGCACCTCCTCCGAGGCACCTCCTCTAAGGCACCTTCTCTCCTCTGAGGCACCTCATCTGAGACACCTTCTCCAGATACCCCTCTGAGGTACCTCTTCCACATATGCTTCCTCCGGGGTACCTCTTTAAGACATTAGGCTCTCGTGAGCCTGGCGACTCTGCACAAGACCCTAGGTCGGGAGCAGGGCCTGGGTACCTGCTTGGGACCTAAGGAGGTATTGGCTTGGAGGCTAGAGCGAAGGGATTGTCAAGACCCACCTCCACGAGGTGAGATCCATGACCGGTCATAGAGAGAGAGGGATTCGCCTACGTCATCAATGTCAGGAGATCTCTGCAACATCCCGACTGATACGCCGGTGTAAGGAGCCTGTATCATACCTACCAACTGGCTATGATACAGGCATCCATATATCACCTAATTGCACCTCTGAGAGCCTGATCGTAAGAACCACAGTTCTGATCATAGCACTCATAGAGAAACTGCGTTCAACTACACTCTGACATGCATTAATGAGGAAGATATGCTTCCTTGCCCTCCAAGGCCTCAAGGCTCTTATATAAACAAGAGTTTACTGAGCATTAAAGCCAAGACATTCAAGACTCACCTACCACTACTACTCTCTACTGCCACCTCTCTCTCTCTCTAAGGCTGCCCTAAGCTTTCTCCTCCTCCACCTCTGGTGGTCTCGGGCGTCATTGTAGCACCTACCATATACCCCAGGTACTCTTCCCATCCCTTACACCCACAATTAATAACAAAAAGCATATTCCATAAATATATATTTTGTTATATGTTATGTCAAAGGAAGAGATTAGCTTGTGTCATGTGCCATGTAATTTTATACACGTGACCAAAGAATGGTTGATAACTTGGAATTTTAAGGATTTTTTCCACATATACAAAGGAATTTTTAAAGATTTTCTTTTACCCACGGTAGTTGTAGGGGCCAATCCCATAGTATTTTTCCAAATTAACCTAAAAAACTAGTAGTGATAATATTTGGAGCGGTGCAAGGGCCAGACACCCCCTTGGCATCCCTTTGTGTCCGCCCCTGAGTCGTGAAATTAAGTGTGATCAAAGTCATTTCTTAATACAGGCAATACATTTTGCAATTTATGTTGGGTGTAACTTTTTTTTAAACTTCTATTTACTCTTCTTAGTGTATCTCACGATATGAGATACATATCCTGGTACAATACACAAATGAGAAAAATGATACACATTAGGTATCTCATTCTTGATAACCTTAATGAACAAAAATGTACATTCATTTTGACTCACTGTTTAGAGTCATTAGGAAATTATTTGGTGCTTACTTATGAATAGGTTTATTAGGGTTAAAGTGTGCACTTACGTCTGTCACTAGTAAAACCTATGCATAGTGAAACAACAAATATTTTTGTAACAAGTCTAAATAATGAGTCAAAATGACTTGTAGTATGTTTCTACGTATGGTCAAGGTTTCCGGAAAACGGGATATGTAATGTGTATCTTTTTCCCGTATCGTACCAGGATAGTGCATATTGTATCGTTGGATACCCTAACAAGAGTAAATGTGAGTTAAAAGAGCTATGCCTAACATAATTGCGAAATCTACTGTATATAGTAAGAAACGACTTTGATAACACAAATTTCACATCTTCAACCATATGGTATGTCTAGTAAGTATTAACAGAATTTATGATTTTCTATATCGTGTATCGCATCACGGATTGTATGTTATCCCCAAAATACTAATCCCCAAAATACTAATTAAGCGAAAGATACAATTAGAGATACGTGTCGATTTTACTTCTAAACAAATCAAATCATAAGATACCAAATGCATCATATGCATATCGTAAGAATTTTTTCTTAAACCTAAGAAACAGCTAGAGATACGTATCGATTTTGCTGCTAAATGTATCTGTATCATGAATCGGAAGATTTTGACCGACATTGCGGACAATAAACATTCATTCATAACTTGCTTCATTGCTTTTCAGAATGCTGCGAAATTAGTTCTCGAAATTCAAAGGAAAATTGAGCTAAAAGATGTTGAAAAACCAATCTGGAAAATGGGCCCCATTAACTATACAATTTGTTGCTAATTATAGATATGCAGAACTTTACTTTTGTATAGTCCTTGCCCATTCATAACTGAAAAAATGCGGAACATGTTCGTGGCACATGTTCGCATCTGTACCATGGCTTTCTGCATTTAGAGATACATAGGGTTATTTGTTTATGTTGTTAAGCTACTGATGGGTTGTAGATAATATGCTTCTTTTATTTGCATCGACGGGCCGTCCTTTCATACATTATGTGTTATTAAATTATGAGTACCTGCAGTTTCTTCATCTTATTTGTGTTTGGGTTCAAAGCTTTATGGTGTTCCATATTTGTCACTAAGAGCATCTCCAATGGTTGCTTAGCTAAATGACTATCATTTTCTTTTCCTTAGCAATGAATAAAATGAGAAATTGTTATATTATAGCAATGTTGCTCTGATGCTGCATATTCTATTTCACATATTTTCTTTACAAAAGGTGAACTCAAGATATAGTGGCGGGCCCATGATGGGATAGATAGAGTGAAGTAATCTTGCTAGAATTTAGCTCTTGCTATATCTTTTGAAAATTACGTTTTGATTTCTTATTTTGTAAAGAAAATGTTTGCAATTGCCACATGATATAGCAAAGATGAATTTATCAAGCCTTATACATAGCCAGTGGCGAGCTTGTTGTTGAACTTCATGCTAATTTTTCCGCAAGGGCATGCAATTTTAGTTAACCATTGCAGAAGCTCTTCTGCTCGTGCATAAGAATTTGTACGTTCACTTCTGGTAGTTGTGCGGATTTTGTGTTTCATGTTATATCCTTCCTAACGTTCTTTTGCTGATTGGATTTCTCTTTTTCTTGCATTCATTAGGACTCATTTGCACGGGCTAAGAAGTGGGTGCAAGAACTTCAGAAGCAAGGTGCTTGGGTCTTTTGCTTGAGATAAGTTTTCTCATTCAAATGTTGCAGTCATGTGACCATTTCATGTGGTTTTTACAGGTAATCCGAACATGGTGATGGCTCTTGCTGGAAATAAAGCCGATTTGGCAGATAAGAGAGTAGTGCCAGTTGAAGTAAGTTCTATTTTCCCCCTCACCTACGAATTGCTGGATGTAAAGAGCATAACTGCATTATATTTGTTGTGAGGTGACTACTGTCTTTCTGCTGTGGATAGGTCCTGCAGCTCCTGCTTAGTGCTTTCGTGTATTGTCAAATTGCTTTCTTTTCATGTCTCTGTGTTATTCAGATATCATGCCTTCTGATAGAGGTCATACACTGGATACATGATCACACAATTTTTCGATCTGGTTCATTATTTTAATCCCATTAAACTTTTATTTTGTTGTTGGTTTTGTTTTCCTATAATTGGCATTGAAAGGAGATGTCATTAGATGAAGTGCCGATGGTGCACGGTCCAAATACAGGGAGGTTTTGTTCGAGCAATCCACCCCGCCCTGCCCTAAACTCCTAGCAATTGTGGAACCTGGTCAACCGCCAGGAAAAAAGAGGAGAGAATAAGGAAAAAAAAAAAAAAGATCAAACCAACACACAAGCACCTCAATTCAAACCTCCTGGCAAAAACAAGTAAAAACAGATCCCATGTCGCATAGAGTTTCTCCTCATCGCTCCTTGATTCCTATTTATCTGCCGGTGCTTTTTCAATAACTGCTGATTTGACGCAAGGATGCTTCTTTTTTAAGTTCCTCCCTGAAGTCTTTTGTGAATCTCAAATAAGAGCCAACAAATTTCTTCCTCCTATCCCCCATTACGTGTTCGGTGTTGCCTTATCTTCTTTCTGTTGTAATTAACTGAAGATCGTAGTCATTTAAGATCTCTATCCTTTCTAGAATATTTAAAGCTTTTATCTTCCTGTGGCTCATCTTCAGAAACCATACGTCTAATTCAATTCTTCCTATTTCTTTCCACCATCAATAGAATCAAGCAAACTATCACAATAACCCAAAGAAATGCCAGCTTGGTTGAGAACCATTGAGCCAAGATCATCAACCTCCAATGGATAAAACATATACCTCGATCACCTAAACCTTAAATACACCTCTATCAACTCCACTGTAGTCCAAAACTGATTTCCCAGTCTCTTTTGTGGTAGAGACAGCCCCCCGTTACAAAACCTTCTGAGTGCCAGGGTCCTCCATAGCTGGAATCAGAATCATTCCCAAATCATACTTATTTGGTTAGTAGGTCCTTCCTCTTTATGCAACAATAACCAGTACCTGAAAAGGCAACATCAAGTCATCAACCCTTGCATTGAGAAAGAAATTGTCTGGATGTTCTCAGAAACGTCTTGACTTCGAGGTCCACAAACTGATCATCAACCTTGACCTGCGTTCTATATCCCAAAGAGTCTCATTTCAAATTAGATTCTGTCAACTTGTATTTGGGGGCCATGGTTAATCCATTACAATGTCTCTTCGACGGATATCATGATGAAATTGCCATGTCTCCATTCATTTCTTGCATGCCATCTTATTTGTAGCTGTTTTTTTTTTTTTTTTTCCTTCCACTGAATGGCTTTTATGTTCACCTAGGCGTTATGAGAATGCTATCTTACTGTATTTGCGGATTTACTTTAACTTTGCAAACGGCATCTTCATAAAATGGGAGTTGCAGATTCAAAATATTCACCTTTTAGGTGTGTTATTTGCTGCAGTTGCTTGTATGATCGGTTTCTAATAGTTAACTTTTGCAGGAGGCACGAGCGTATGCTGAGGAAAATGGTCTTTTTTTCATTGAGACCTCTGCCAAAACTGCTGCTAATGTGAACGAAATTTTCTATGAAATAGGTGTGTTTCTGAGTCTCTTTATTGTTGAATGGAGACAGTTGCATAGAATATTTGGAATTAGATTATTGGGGTAGTTGTTCTAGGGTCCAGAAGTGGGGACTTATTGGGCCATTTAGTCCATGTTAAAGTTTTACAAGGTCTAAGGTCCACAAATTTTTTTTTATTTTAAAGTTAGGTACTTTCAAAGGGTATCATAGGGTTTAGGGTGCATTTTCCTATTATAGGGTTTTAGTGGTTTAGACACTTTCATAGGGTACCCTAGGGTTTTAGGCACTTTCATAGGGTACCCTAGGATTTTGGGCACTTTCATAGGGTACCCTAGGATTTTAGGCACTTTCATAGGGTACAAACTTTTTTGGCACTTTCATAGGGTACCCTAGGGCTTAGGTTTTGGGGTGCACTTTCCTATTATAGTGTTTTAGTGGTTTAAGCACTTTCATAGGGTACCCTAGGGTTTTAGTAGGGGTGAAAAAAAAACCGACAGGGCCCGAACCGACTGAAAAACCGAAAATTCAGTTCGGTTTTCGGTCTGTCCAGCCTGGAAAAAAACCGAAAAAACCGAAATGCATCTCGGTTCGGTTTCGGTTTTCCGAAATTTTTGTTAGACCGAACCGAACTGAACCGAAATACCCTAAAATCATCCCGATTTGGACCGAATTACCCCGAAACCACCCCTATTTGGACCGAAAACCACCCCTATCTCGGTTTCCTGAAATTGACCCCGCAAAAAATAACAAATCACAGCCGTCCATCTCAATTTTAACGCCGGACCGAAAAACCCGAAAAAAATCGAAAAAACCGAACCACTCCGAACCGATTGGTCCATTGTTTTATTCGGTCGGGATCGGTTCCCGGAAAAATCACCCCGAACCGATCGGTTCGGTCCGGAACACCCCGAAAACCGAACCGAACCGAACCGACCGATTTTCACCCCTAGGTTTTAGGCACTTTCATAGGGTACCCTAGGATTTTAGGCACTTTCATAGGGTACAAACTTTTTTGGCACTTTCCTAGAGGTACAAACTTTTTTTTTGGTAAAGATAAAAAAAAAAATAAAAATGCCAGCATTAGGACTGGATAGGTTATAAACTTGTTTGGTGGATTAATGGGGTTACAAATTCTTTGCCTAGGACTTTTGAACAAGTCGCCCTAGATTATTAGCTGAGTGGTTGCTCTCTTTTTTTCTATTCTTCCTTCTTGACTCCGCAAGAAGGTTGATTTTGATCCCAATGGCCAATATGTGTGATTTTGATCTGTTTTCTGTTTTGTCACAGTGAATAGTGATCCTGAAGTTGGGGTTCCACTCTCATGAGAAAGTAAAACATATAATGCCTGTTCTCTATGAGAGCACAGGGCTGTATAGGAGGAGAATCGGCTTTGGGAACTCTTGGTTTTGTGGTGCAAATAAATAGTGTATGTGGATTGGGAAGGCCTATTAGTTGTCTTATTAATTAGTAAGTACTAACTTCAATATCGGACGTCTCTGTTGTTCAACTGGGATTGCATTGCCCTTTTGGTAACCAAGAGACCTTCCTGAACTTCAACAAGGCAGGCTTCAGTTAGGGTTCTGGAAGCCGCATGCCACAATGTATACTCTAGCTGTAGTTTAATAGCCTGTCAAAACATGAGAAAGCCAGAGAGAGAGAGAGAGAGGGAGAGAGAGAGAATTATTGTAATCTTCGTTTTGCTGCTAAACCCTATCTTACAAGACTGATTTCACAAAATAAAATAAAAAGGGAAAAGAGAAAACCCTAACTAGAACAGTGACACAGCTATCCATATTGTAAAAAGTAAATGAGAAAAAAACTAAATAATGCCCATCTTTCACTTCTCTCCTCTCTGAGAGACAACATAGGTTCAAGTGTTGTCACCAATCATATCATTACCAGTGTACTAATTTGATTTTGGTGCTTCATCCTTTCCTGGTCATGGCTAACCGTGACACCTGAGTTAGTTGAGTATGTTACTATTGAGAGATGATCACAGTTTAGCCTTATCACTATACACCAAAGTCTGATATTTTACTTCCAGACTTCCAGTTATGCGACTGTTACATTGCGTTCAGCCTCTCATCGTTCTAATTTTGGTTGTCAATATTTAGTCTGCCAATGACCGGCTACTTGGAATTGTGCTTTCTTGTTTTCTTTTTTTTGGAAACAGCAAAGAGGTTGCCTAGAGCTCAGCCTGCTCAAAATCCAGCTGGGATGGTTCTTGTGGACAGACAAACTGAAGGATCCCGAGCTGCATCATGCTGTGCCTAACTCTTTTGTGTAATCTTCTTTGACCTATACTTTTTGTTTTTCTGTTTTCAGTATTGTTATTTTATTTTATGTTCTATCCATCATGCTGCAGTAGGATTTAGTAAGTAGAGGCAAGTCTAATCAATTGGTAGTTTGGTACCATCATATAACCTAAACTGTACCCTTGATTATTCTTGTAATGAGGTTATCCTTCTGAAGAAATAAAATAAATGTACAAATAAGTTTTTGTTGCTGGGGAACCGTATCCTGCAAGTAAGGATGCATGCTAGGCCGCTAACCCACCCAGCCCATCCCCCTTTTATAAGGGTTTGAGGCTGATATTTTGGCCAATAGGATTGGTTGGGCTGAGTTTTTAAGCCCGTTCAATAAATAGGATGGACTTTAGATTATCTATTGAAACCAATTCTGGCCCGGTCCGCGTAACATGTATATTTTTAATTTAATGTACACCCTCCGTCCCTTTTTAAATATCCGCCTTTCCATTTTGGGCTGTCTCAAAGTAGGTGTCCGCTTTCAAAAATGAATGGGTGGAACTGGTAAAGTTCCTATTTTGCCCTTCTTCAAACAAAGGCACATTAAGTGCTCAAGTGAAACAAAACAACACAAATTCCCAACTGATTTTACTTTACCCGCCTCTTTAGAAAACTTTTGTTTGAATTTAAGTCGGAACAAATTTTGCCGCCAAAGTTTTTGGAAGAATCTGGGGTATTTGTACCTCTAAAATGCCAAAATACAATGGGTAATGGGTAACCTTTGGCGGCACATTTTTTCGGAAGGATCTGGAGTACTTTGCAAATTGCACCACTGAAATGCCAAAATACATTTTTTTTTATTTCCACTTTATTTCAAACTTATGAGCCATTGAGGGGCAATTCTCGAACATTAATGTTTTATAGGGTGTAATGATGTTGTCTAAAGAGAAAGTTAGAATTCTCGTAGTGGACATTTATTTAGGGACGGAGGGAGTATTAACTAGAGACATTAACTCCAAAAATATGTATAGATGTTATTTTCTGATGTCTAGAATATTTTTCCACACAGAAAAAATTGCACTATGTGAAGGTAATTTGGATTATCAAAATAAATTTATATGCGAATTTTTTGGAAATGGAGAAGTTATAGAAAATAAATGGATTAGTTGGACGGGTTTGGATAATGAAATACTTAATGGGATTGGGCTTGGGAATATCAAGTGAAACCCATTTATTTATTGGGCGGGTTCGGGTACACGGGAAGTCCATTATTATTGTGTAAGCCCAGCACGGCCAGATGAATGTGCACCCCTATCTGGGTGCCTGAATTTTCCTGATTTGTTGCATAACCTCTTAATTTCTTATTTACCTCCCAAAAAAATCTCTTAATTTCTTTGTTCGTTGAAAATAAGACAACTAAGCCCCTCTTGGCTATCATTAAGGGTCGGGTAACCTCCTCCAATGTGGATTTCCAGTCAGCTATCCTAATGTACCTGTGATTTTGCACCTATAACACTTTTGCATGTATCTGCCTAGGACAATATAATTGATGGTTTCCAGTAATGTATCTGTCTTTTCCAATTCCATTGTCGCATGAAGTGTCCACAAAGGTCGTGGAAGCACATGCCTGCCCCTCATCATTCCCACTAGTTTTTTTTATAGGGGGTGGGCATCGTGCCGTGTTCGTGTTGTGTCATTTCGTGTTTGTGTCAGAATTGTCGTGTCATATTCGTGTTTCGTGTAAAAAATAGCCGACCCTATCCTGCTAACTTCGTGTCGTGTTATTGTGTCTTTTCATAAATTCCCGTGTAGTTTTTGTCGTGTTATCTTGCATTCGTGTCAGAATTCTCCCGACTCTAACTCGACCTATTTAACTTTTCGTGTTATTTTGTTGAGTCATATTCGTGTTTCGCGTCATAAATAACCGATCCTAACCTGCTAACCTCGTGTCGTGTCCGAAACTCCCACCCCTAGTTTTTCATTGCGGCATTGCGGAGTTGAGTATATCTTCTTCATCCACACATGAATGAAGAAGATGATTTGCGATTCGAATGGTCTTCTGTTGAAGAAGTGCCCAACCCACTTATTGATTTCTTGATTCCCACTTGATATTTTTCCCATGTCCTCCTCGCTCTGATGTTAATGTTTTCTTTTCAGCTGTATTATGTGCTTGTCAACTTCCCATTCACAAGCCTGCCCTACTGACTTTATGTAGATGGTTTCCAAAGATTCTGGTGGGTGTCCCTTCAAAATATCATTGGGCGTGCCATAGGTTCATTTTTAGATCGCTAGTAAATTTTCTTGAGCAGTGCAAGGGACACAGATGTGTAATCGACGTAGGTCCCATGAACCTTATATGAGATTTCCAATGCATCGGATAGCTCCGGATACAGATGTATCGGATAGCCCCGGATACAGATGTGTCTGTAACTTTGAATTTCTAGGCATCTTCACATCCTGAAAGATCTTTTACCTCTTGGTCCTCCCCTACCCTTTCCATTAATTTCTTTTCCTAGGAAGTATCATCAAAAGATATTACTACTTCATAGATGAGTTAGGTCAAAAGATTCATGTTTCATGACTGTTTTAGACGCAGGTCTGCAGAACACAACTTATGTTGTTTTCCTTTTCGAAAAAGAAACACTCGTCGTACTTATATTTTTTCGATTCTCATTGACAGAATTATCTGAGTAAATTTTGCTTGTGAGTTCTGTTCATCCTTGTAGCAATGTGTTGCTTATGACCAATTGACATCATTATCTGCAAGTGCTTAAGCTTTTGTGCATCTTAATGGCTGATGATTTTTTCTTTTTTTGGCAGGAATGCGCACTCGATGATCATCATGTACCGCCAAATTTAAGCTAAAAAACAGTGACCTTTTTGGAAACTTGTAAATGATTAGGTGTTTTTTGTGTGAATGAATACCGCGAATTTACATTAGTACAGGGAAATTGTCATAATTCAATTCTTATTCGTGTACTGTATGATGACGTTTATGCTTCATCCTAATAAATCCTCACGAAATGTTTGGAATCTCAATGGATCAAGCCTTGTAATCATTTTGTTTCATCATTGTGGATTGAATGGATGATTTGGCAAAAAGGAAAAAACGGTTTTTTGGTTTTTTGGTTTTATATTTATTCAATTTATTTTGCATTTGTTAGTTTTGCGTCAAGTTTTCATGAGATGAATCCAAAATGTATATAATTATGGTCAAAACTACTTTTTTTTTTCAATAAAGCCAAAATTAAACCAATAAACTGATTTATTTTGGATATTTTTGGTTTTATTAAAAAATATTAGTTTGGATCATGGTTTTATACTTTTTGGATTCGCCTTGTCGAGACGAATCCATAAACCACGAAAATTTGACGCAAAACTAACAAATGTAAAAAAAATTGAATAAAGACAATGAAAAACCAAAAAACCGTTTTTTCCTTTTTTTCCAAATCAAAAATCATTGTAAGGGGCTGATTGGATTTTGAAATTTCATTGGATCCAACCGTGTAATCGTTTTATTTCGTCACTGTGGATTAAATGGAGTAAATCATTTTAAGGGGTTGATTGGATGCCTCTTTGTCAACTTTTCACAATGACATATTGTGTTTGGCTGTGAATCGAAAAATGAGTTTTGCGAGATTGTATTTTGGTTTTTTCAATTTAGAGAGCAAAAGTGAGAGAGGGCAAGATCATGCAAAATGGGGGTGTGAAAATCATTTCCCAAAGTATATCTCTATATAATTTTTTAACTTGTTTTATAAAATTAAACTGCACATTGACTACTTTAATTTAGTGCAAAAAATATGAAATACATTAGACAAAATTACATTTTTTAACATTCAGAAAAATACAAGTTTCCTAAAAGGGACATTTAAAAAGAGACGCAAGGAGTAGTATTTTTTGGGTAAATTTCACTAAAACTACCTGATTTTTTCATTAATGGAGAGAAACCTCATCCACCCATGTAGTTATAACGTTCATTCATTGACACCTAACCAATTCTTGGACAAAATAAGTGATGGAATTAGCCAAAAGTAAGTTATTGACAAATTTACCCTTTTGGTAGTAAAATAAATTAGAAAAAAACTCAATTTTGAGTATTTTTTTTAAGACCCAAAAGTAATAAACTTGTCCTTTCTGACCAAAACGGTTCTTTCAATGATTTAAAAATAAAGGGATATCCCTTTATTTAATAAAACAACTCTTTCGATGAGTTAAAAAAAGTGGTTTTGATCCAATATAAGCGCTGCCCCTTTATTTTCATTTTGTCATTTAGCTTGTTTGGCTCTCTTCCCCCAAAAAATTCCAAGAAAATGCATTTTTGATTTTTGATGGAGAGCAGAAGACAAAAGTAGGGGACAATGAGCTTTTTAACTTCTCATTTTTCACTTTTCTAAAATTGTTAGTATAAAAGATTTACGGAATGTATTCTGCACATATTTCGTTTAAAGGAAAAATTATTGAAATGGTCCCTGTAGTTTCATCCGAGTCTCGATTTAGTCCCTCTCGTTTCAATTGCACTCTAACGAACCCTGTAGTTTCAATTTTGGTCGAATTGAGTCCTCAACGTTAACTTCCGTTAGCAGATTAGACGGAAAACCCAATTTGGGGATTTTTTTAGGGTCAAACTCGTCTTTTCACCCACCCTTCTTCTTCCCCAATTTGTAACCCTAACCCTAACCCTAAAAAAAACCTCTTCCTCTTCTCACTCAGTTTCTCTTCTCTCCTCTCAATCCCGTCCTCCCTCTCTCTCTCTCTCTCTCTTGACCTCATCAATCTCACAAAAAACCCAAAAATTTCTTCAACCCATGGCCGATTCCGGCCAAACCGAGCCACAAACAGCCTCCACGGAGGCGGACAACGGCGGTACAGGGGTGGAAAAGCCCCAATCTGAGTTAAAAACTCATACCCATAGTCCGGACGGACTAGTTGGGCCACCGAGCAACACCACCAGTCGGGTGGTGACGAAAAATGACGGCGACGAAGCCCAGATAGCCATGAAAGGGACCAACGAAGCCCAAATAGCAGTGACAGGAGCAGTAAGTAGGGTTGGCCATTTCATCCGATCCGTCCGAATCCGATCCGATCCCCGATCCGAACAGATCGGCAATATGGAGATCTGTTTGGAGATTGGATAAGATATGGAGATTTTTTTAAAAAATGTTTGGGGATCGGGTAGGGGGTGGAGATAGGTATGTCCCCGCCCCGAATCCGTTCCCCGATCCATCCTCGCCTCGCCCCGCCCCGTACCGTCCCGTCCCCGAATCCCTGAAATATAGGGGTCTATTCATGAATTATGAAACTTTGGGGTCTCACTGAATTTTTTCCAAACATATAGGGTCACACTAAACTTTGGGGTGTCACTGTAATTATTGTTCTAGGGTTAAGTTCTACGTATTGTTCTTCTTTCACTGTATTTCATTTGCAGGCAGACGCACACAGGAAGGATCTTATCCCTCCCACGTCTGTGCCTCCATCACTTCTGCCAATCTCCAAACTTGACCGTCGTGATCAATCTCTATCTCCGGCGACCGACCACCTGCTACCGATTCGTCTATCGGAATCTCAACTCTCACCGTGTGTAAGTTGTTCTCTCTCTCTCACTCTCACTCTCTCTATGGAGTCAGATTGGCTATTGCCCAAAAAATTGTTTGTAATAATACACCAAAATCCAAACAGACTATTGCCCAGAAAATTGAATGAAAAGCATAGGAACATGGCCTAAAACATGTATAATTTATCCAATAATTGACTCAAGACATATGTGAGAGGTTGTAAGTATTCTACAAGGTTACTTTATTGTTTAGTGGGACTAGTTATCCTACTTCCAATTTATTTTTTCCAGATGTGTGTGACATTAAAGTAACCTTGTCTGAGTGGGCTTGTTGTGGGATTGATTTGGTGGAGGAAATGGCCGACAAGATTGAGAAATATGACAAGTATTGGGATAATACACATGGATTTTTGGGAGTATCAGTGGTATTGGACCCAAGGTTCAAGATGACCTTGATTGATTATTACTATAAGATGATATACGGGGAGGTTCTTGGCGAAGAGATGGCGGAGGCCATTCGGACACGTCTTTATGACTTGCTCACATTGTACCAAGGGAAAACAAACAAGAATCGTGGAATCTCAACTACTTCAAGCAACTTAAGCAAGCCGCCCACTACCTTTGAAATAATTGTAGTCTCTTTTCCTTTTAAATAATTGTGTATGCTACCAACGATTGGATTTTAGGGAAAATGATTTGTAATTGGGCTTCTACTACTGCTATTTACTTGCAACTCTAGGGAAAATGATTGGATCCCCGAATCCCCGGTGTGGATCCCCGTTCTCCATTTGGAGTGGGGATGGAGAATGAAAATAAAGCCCCGTTGGAGATTGGGTAGGGGATGGATATGGGTAAGGGGTTTGGGGATTGGGGGTGGAGATAGTACTCTCCGGCCCCGATCCGTCCCCATGCCCATCCCTAGCAATAAGTAGCAATGGGTCGGCTCAATCGGCAGTGGAGAGGGGCGGCGGTGCCCAAGTGACTGCGGTAGGGGCACCACTGAGCAAATCCAACGCTCAGGGGGTGCCAGAACTTGTTGGTGCTTACTGAACTGCAAGGGGAAGAGGCGGTGAGGCTCCGACGACGGCGGAGAGAGTGGGTGGAGCTCCTGTGATGGTGGTGGAAGTATTTCAGAGCAGATTTAGTGCCCAAACAGTACCAGGAGTGATTGACAGTGACCCAAGGGCGGTGGGTATGGCGGTAACAGGTGGTGGTGCGGTTCAAATGACGATGGGGATGGGCGGTGAAGGTCAGACAATGATGCTCTGTTAATTTCAAAAGTAAAGAGTGATGACTTGTTAATGGGTGTTGTTGATAATTTACCAGTAGAGGAGAAGAGAGAAACTGAGTGGGAAGAGGAAGAGGTTTTTTTTAGTGTTAGGGTTAGGGTTACAAATTGGGGAAGAAGAAGAGTGGGTGAAAAGACGAGTTTGACCCTCAAAAAATTCCCAAATTGAGTGTTACGTCTAATCTGCTAACGGAAGTTAACGTTGGAGACTCAATTGGACCAAAATTGAAACTACAGGGTTCGTTAGAGTGCAATTGAAACTAGAGGGACTAAATCGAAATTCGGGTGAAACTACAGGGACCATTTCATAATTTTCCCTTTCGTAAATAAGGCTCGTCTAAAGCTGGACTTTAAAATCGATAAATCCAGGGGTACCGACGCCCCTGGTACCGACGGCGTATCGATGGCGTCGGAGACCCCCTTGTGGGTCCCCAACGGTTGATCTGATCCGTCCATTCATTCCAGAATTGAATTCCGAGTGGGTCTACGCGAGAATCATCTCAATCGGACGCTCCTAAGTGCTCGATCCAAAATCACCCCATTTCGTTCAAAAATTTTGAACGAAATGGGGTGATTTTGGATCGAGCACTTAGAGCGTCCGATTGAGATGATTCTCGCGTGGTCCCAACCAAAATTTGATTTTGGAATGAATAGACGGCTCAGATCGATCGTTTGGGCATCCTTTAAAATGCTAAGATGGGCACCACTTAAAGGCCTTCAATGCCAGCAATAATTTTTCGGATTTGGCAGTAGCCAAACTTTACACTTGGCAGGGTTGGCACTGCCCCCCTCTGGATTGGTGTCCAAAATCTTCCAGACACAATCTTTTCGCTAAGACTAACGTTTGATTGATGAAAAGGTGTTCCAATCAGAAAAAAAAGAAAGGATGATTATGACGAGGTTTGGCTAATTTGAACAAATTGGTTTTTCGATTTTTTTTATTTTGTCATTATTCAAATTTTGTTTGCATTTGTTAGTTTTCGGTCGATTTTTTGTGGTTTCATGGCTTGTCTCGATGAGAGGAATCTAAAAAGTATAAAATTATTAGCCAAACTTAAAGTTTTGTGAATAAAAACGGAAAATAATCCAAAAAACTACTCCTAGTTTATTTTCGGCTTTATTCAAAAAATTATTACTTTTGACCATAATTTTATACTATTTGGATTCGTCTCGATGAGATAAATCCAAAACCACAAAATCTTGACGCAAAACGTTTTTTTTTTTTTAACAAAGACAAATCGAAAAAAAACCAAAAAATCAATTTTTTAAATTTAGCCAAACCACGCCTATCCGTGTTGGCATTGTATCAAAAAAATAATGTGGGTAATAACAAAAGTAAACCCATTACATTTTTAGAGCACATATTTTAATCCCATCACTCGTTTATAGAGCTTGCAAAGTAATATTACTATTCCATTTAAAAAATGGGTTTTGCTAGTTAAATAAAGAAGTACTTTCAACCTCTCAACCTCTGAGCCGATAGGGCTGATTATAAGTGGGTCCCCTCCCTTAAATTCTTGTACCTAATCTGTCAGAGTGTGGCAGGTCCCCTCCCTAAGGCTATCCGTAGTGGTGGAGTTAAATTTGTGTAGTTATATGACACAAAAGGGTAAAAAGTGGGACCCATTTATGTGTTATGACAAAATGTGTTGTTAAGTTAAGAAGTGTTGTAGTGGTGTTGTTAAAATGTCAAAAAAGTACACAAATATGTATGTATATATAGACATGAACAATGATACATACACAAACTCTCAGCCACAACCCATCACAACCCCTCTCACATGTGGGGGACCCACACTGAGCGACCCTCACCCGCGTGAGAGGGTTGTGGTGGGTTGTGGGTCATTTTTCAGCCATTTTTGTCATATCATTTTGTAAAGACATAGCTTTGGTCAGCAGTCCCTTTTTCCTACTTTTCCCCCTCTTTCCTCTCTCTCTTGCATGCCCAGACGCGTGTCAGCAGTCCCCCTTTCCTTCGTCCCTCTCTCTCCTCTCTCCTCTCTCCTCCCTCTTTCCTACTTTTGCCGATGGTGGGTCCCATTTGACTGTAACTCTTGCTGGAGTTACAGTTCACTTCTGGCGTAGCTTCTTCAAAGGGCAGAGTTACAGTTGATCAAAGGTAACTACACCACTACATGGGAAAAAAATGAAAATGTAAGTCAACTGTCCTAAAATCTGACTAGTTT